>SJYV01022774.1:747805-803544 GCA_006410875.1 Neotragus pygmaeus
TTTTAAGGAATCTCCACACTGTTTTCCACAGTGGCTGTACTAGTTTACATTCCCACCAACAGTGTAAGAGGGTTCCCCTTTCTCCACACCCCCTCCAGCATTTATTGCTTGCAGACTTTTGGATCGCAGCCTGAATGTTGAGTTTTAAGCCAACTTTTTCACCCTCCTCTTTCATCAAGAGGATCTTTAGTTCCTCTTTGTTTTCTGACATAAGTGTGATGTCATCTGCATATCTGAGGTTATTCCTATTTCTCCTGGCAATCTTGATTCCAGCTTCTGCTTCATCCAGCCCAGCATTTCTCATGATGTACTCTGCATATAAGTTAAATAAGCAGGGTGACAATATACAGCCTTGACATATTCCTTTCCGATTTGGAACCAGTCTGTTCCATGTCTGGTTCTAACTGTTGCTTCTTGATCTGCATACAGGTTTCACAGTAGGCAGTTAAGGTGGTCTGGTAGTCCCATCTCTTTAGGAATTTTCCACACTTTGTTGTGATCCACACAATCAAAGGCTTTAGTGCCGTCAATGTTGTGCATTTAATTATGAGATATGTTTATAGTTGCTTCTGTGTGTGATTGTGTTATTGCTAGCCATCCTGTTGTAGCACTGACTTCCAAGAAAATTCCTATTCTGCTGGCTTATCTGTTGTCATTTAACATAAAGATGCCAGCTAAGGGTAGTCATGTATGGAAGTGAGAGTTGGACTGTGAAGAAAGCTGAGCGCTGAAGAATTGATGCTTTTGAACCGTGGTGTTGGAGAAGATGCTTGAAAGTCCCTTGGTCTGCAAGAAGATCCAACCAGTCCATTCTGAAGGAGATCAGCCCTGGGATTTCTTTGGAAGGAATGATGCTTAAGCTGAAACCCCAGTCCTTTGGCCACCTCATGAGAAGAGTTGACTCATTGGAAAAGACTTTGATGCTGGGAGAGATTGGGGGCAGGAGGAGAAGGGGACGACAGAGGATAAGATGGCTGGATGGCATCACTGATTCAATGAACGTGAATCTGAGTGAACTCCGGGAGATGGTGATGGACAGGGAGGCCTGGCATGCTGCGATTCATGGGGTCACAAAGAGTCAAACACGACTGAGCAACTGAACTGAACTGAAGGGTCATATTGCTCTATGGACGTGTCCTACAGTACACAGCATCAAAAGACTGATGGAAGAGAAACACCGTTTGAAATATATGGGGCTAGAAGCAAATCTATTTCAAATGATTCCAGTCATCAGACATGAAAGGATGCCTGCATGGGTGTGTGCTCAGTCATGTCTGACTCTGCCACATCATAGACTGTAGCCTACCAGGCTCCTCTATCCATGGAATTTTCCAGGCAAGACTACTGGAGTAGGTTGCCATTTCTTTCTCTAGAGGATCTTTAGTTGGTTTCTTTAGCAAATACATAAATATATTTTTAAAAGAACCTATTAATTAAGCTATGGAAAACAATTCTTTTAACATTTCTTACTAACCTGATTTGGCTTTGTTCTGATCAAGTTGATACTTTTTATATTATAAAGAGGTTAATGAATGCTCAGTAAAGTACCTTATTTTCTAAATATTTATATGTATAAATCGGAGAAGGTGATGGCACCCCACTCCGGTACTCTTGCCTGGAAAATCCCATGGACGGAGGAGCCTGGTAGGCTGCAGTCCATGGGGTCACGAAGAGTTGGTTGGACATGGCTGAGCAACTTCACTTTCAATTTTTGCTTTCATGCATTGGAGAAGGAAATGGCAACCCACTCCAGTGTTCTTGCCTGGAGAATCCCAGGGATGGGGGAGCCTGGTGGGCTGCCGTCTATGGGGTTGCACAGACTCAGACAAGACTGAAGCAACTTAGCAGCAGCAGCAGCAGCAGCATATGTATAAATATATCTCTCTGTTAAAAAGCAGAGACATTGCTTTACTCTCAAAGGTCCATATAGTCAAAGCTATGGTTTTTCCAGTAGTCATGTATGGATGTTGAGAGTTGGACCATAAAGAACATTGAGCGCCAAAGAATTGATATCTTGGAAAAATTCAAAGAACTGAAGTCTTCGAACTGTGGTGCTGGAGAAGACTCTTGAGAGTCCCCTGGACAGGAAGGAGATCCAACCAGTCAGTCCTAAAGGAAATCAGTCCTGAATATTCATTGGAAGGATGGATGTTGAAGTTGAAGTTCCAATACTCTGGCCACTTGATGCAAAGAGCTGACTCATTGGAAAAGACCCCAATTCTGGGGAATACTGAAGGCAGGAGGAGAAGGGGACAACAAAGGATGAGATGGCTGGATGACATCACTGATTCAGTGGACATGAGTTTGAGCAAACACTGGGAGATGATGAAGGACAGGGAAGCCTGGCCTGCTGCAGTCCATTAGGTCACAAAGAATCGGACATGACTGAATGACTGAACAACAAAATATGCATAATAGGATGGGGGTTAACACAAGACACTAGAGTTCTTACTCTACATGGCTTCAGTAAGCCACTTAGAGAGGCTTCCCAAGTGGTTCAGAGGTATAATGCAGGAGATGCTAGTTCCATCCCTGGGTAGGAATATCCCCTGGAGGAGTTCATGGCAACCTCCTCCAGTATTCTTGCCTGGAGAATTCCATGGACAGAGGAGCCTGGTGGCCTACCTAGGGTCCATAGGGTTGCAAAGAGTCGGACATGACTGAAGCTACTGAGCAAGTACACATGAGTTCCTAAGTTCACAGGCAAATAAGAGACAAATAAATGAAAGAAAATGCATAGCATTTTGTAATACTGTTATTAGATTAGAAATGAGCAGAGATTGGCAGCAAGTGGAGTGAAGAATGAGAAGCAGTGCACATTCAGAAGAGAGGAGAAGGCAAGCAACCCAGTAGACTGACAAAAAACTCAAAAGAAAAAAATTTACCTCACACTGCATTTGATTCTGTTTTGATTTGTGATTAAGAAACCTAAATTTCCTGAATCCTTAGTATAGTTTGCCAAAAAAGAAAAGAAATAAAGAAACGAAATGCATTGTGTTTTGTTTCTGTTTAATTTGAACTAAAACTTTTGGGATATTTCTCTAAAATTTCAGTATCCATCTTGCTTACATTGTCCAGAACAAGACAAATATACAATTGATGCTGAACAGAACTAAACTAGGGAAGGCATAATCTCAGAAACAGAAGTGTCCTGTAGACTGTGAATGCCTTGGGAATGTCTGGACATTTGGATGAGAGCGTCGGATTTTCTACAAGAGGTGGAGATGGAGGCTCAAAGGAGATGTCAGTGCCCTTCAGTCTAGGACCATCAAGGATACATAAGAAGTCTAAACTTCTATTTAAACAATGCTTGTGTTTTTGTAGGAGAAACCTGTGAATGGAATGTGAGAACCCCTTGATAAAACAGTAAAGTTGTTTCATTTTCTGCATAGCAAAAATAGTGGTTATATTTAAGTACTCCATGTACATGTGTAAAGGTCTTCCAAGTTCTGTGTAATTAGGGATGACAAGTATAAAGGGAAGAGAGTATCTTTAGTGCTGGTTGGCTAACTATATGTTAGCCCCTTCTCCTTGAGTATCACCTATGGGGAAGCTGAGAAGAAAAATGTGTGATCATTCAAAACCGATATAGTTCCATGTATTCTGGCATCTAGTATTACTGCTATTGGAGAAGGAAATGGCAACCCACTCCAGTGTTCTTGCCTGGAGAATCCCAGGGACAGGGGAGCCTGGTTGGCTGCCGTCTATGGGGTCACACAGAGTCGGACACGACTGAAGTGACTTAGCAGCAGCAGTATTACTGTTAAAAGTCTAGAAAGCTTATCATCTTAGTGATTTTCAAAAAAAATTTTGAATGAGGCTTAAAACTTCTAATCCAGTTCTGAGAATATAAATACAGTTGTTAAAAAAAAAAAAGAACAGGAAATTAACATGTGATACAGTGTTATTAACTAAAGTACAGAGTTTTGTTTAAACTTCACAGAATGTCATGCTAGTGTCCATTATTTGTTCTCATATCTTATTCAAGATTCTGCATTGTATTCAGTTGCATTGAGTAGCATGCAACAAATTCTGGTAAATTCTCTTTTCATTTTTATACTGTTACTATACATTTCTATACTGTTCTAATTTTCCTTATTATGGCTTCATAAATACACTCATCATTTAAAAGTGGACATTTAATTTCCAAATGCCTGGAGTTTTAAAATTATCTTTCATATTAATTTTCTCATTTAAATGTTTTCTTCTCTGCAATCACCCCCTCTTTGTTTTTTCAGTCTTCTAACCAACCAGTCCATTTTGAAGGAGATCAGCCCTGGGTATTCTTTGGAAGGAATGATGCTAAAGCTGAAACTCCAGTACTTTGGCCACCTCATGCAAAGAGTTGACTCATTGGAAAAGATTCTGATGCTGGGAGGGATTGGGGGCAGGAAGAGAAGGGGACAACAGAGGATGAGATGGCTGGATGGCATCACTGACTTGATGGATGTGAGTCTGAGTCACTCCGGGAGTTGGTGATGGACAGGGAGGCCTGGCGTGCTTCAATTCACGGGGTCGCAAAGAGTCGGACATGACTGAGCGACTGAACTGAACTGAACTGTATTGAGACTTTCAATGACTAAGTCAAAGATCTCTCTTGGTAAATGCNCACTCCGGGAGTTGGTGATGGACAGGGAGGCCTGGCGTGCTTCAATTCACGGGGTCGCAAAGAGTCGGACATGACTGAGCGACTGAACTGAACTGAACTGTATTGAGACTTTCAATGACTAAGTCAAAGATCTCTCTTGGTAAATGCCACATTGCACTTGATAATATGTGAGTTGTTTTCAAATATATTTTGATACTGATTTCTACCGTAATGACACAGTGTTAAGAGAATAGACTCTGACTTTAGTACCTTTGGACCATGCAATTTTTGCACCTTGTTTTATGTCCCTGGATATGTTCCAGTGCCTCCTAGTTTATAGTATATGGCACTTGAATAGAATTTGTATCCTACTCTTCTGTGAAAACTGTATTAATCTTAATTATGTTGAATTGGTTTAAAAAAAAAAACTGTACAATGAGTTGCTACTAAAATCCACTGAACACCAGGAATTCATTATTGGACATCCTTGATTGTCTTGGGGGGGATTCCCCTTATAGAACAGCTAAGTCTTTTCTGGCAATATTCAGGCAATTTGAATGGAAAGATCTAGGTCCAGAAATTCCATCCTCAGCACTTTCATTACTTGGGGCAGATCCATCCTAGCCTGATTGTCCCCAAAACTGATGTTACAGCAGATGACACAATCCTGGACACAGATTTGAATGCATCAGTTCACAGAGAGTTCAGACAAAAAGATGCTATTCATGGGGGGAAAAAGGTCTACTATTTTATGAAATTTTGTAAAAATACACCAAGGATTACATTTTACAGTTAAAAACTTCAAACAGTTCTATCCAGAAATTCTTTATTGTTCAATCATATTTATTTCCTGAACAGCCTGTGTTTCTTAGTCTTTTTTGCATGTTTGGATTTCTAACTGGTGATGTTGCTTTAAAAATAGTTTCTTTTCCTAAAGTAATGCAAACTTTAAACAATATTCATCTTCCTATAATACAGCTACAATGACTTGGTGTCATAATTAATATGTGAAGATAAGAAATCCAATAAATTTGGATTATTTTCTTTTCCTACAGTCCCAGTTTGTCTGGAACACTTATTTTTACCAACAGCAAAGTTATTGGCTTTTACAAAATCATATTCTGAATAGAAGGTGATCTTGAGGATGCTTATTTCTTTTAAAAGAGCCAGTTCTGCCATCCAAAACATTTCTTTAGTTTAATTTGCATATAGACAAGTCTCTGTGTTGTCGGCTCACAGCATAACTAAGCATCACTGATCTTTATTTAGTCAGAAGGCTTGATTGTAACAGCAGGGTGCTTCTTAGGCAGTTCTAAAGTAACAGAAATTAAAATGCTAACAAAATCACATTTAAACCAGTCCATAGAAAACTGTGTATATATATTAAGCCTACTCTCAGAGTCTATAAATTACTCCATCAGAGTAATTTAAGAGTTTTTGGAATTTGATTAACTCAAATAAAAAGTTTCTGTTAAATTTTTTGAAAAAATAAATGTGGGGCTATAGTAATAAATATCTTTTCTGTGTAGACCAATTCTGTGGAAGGTCCTCTACTGGCCATTTTACCTACTTCATTTTATTTCACCTTCTATGAACCAGGAATAAGAAGGCAATGGAAGAATTGGAAGCTCAGAAGGTTTATATAATATATTCTAAACCACACAGCAAGCACCTGACAAAGCCAAGATTCCCAAAGATTGTTCTCAGAATTATTTTGTTGAAAGTGACATTTTCTACTACCATATTTCAGTATGAGTAGTTTCCTTATTATATCTTTGAATTCCCCTAAACAGTATGGAATGAGGTTTATTAACATTCAGTTCAGTTCAGTTCAGTCGCTCAGTCGTGTCTGACTCTTTGCGACCCCATGAATCGCAGCACGCCAGGCCTCCCTGTTCATCACTATCTCCCGGAGTTCACTCAGACTCATGTCCATCGAGTCTGTGATGCCATCAAGCCATCTCATCCTCGGTCATCCCCTTCTCCTCCTGCCCCCAATCCCTCCCAGCATCAGAGTCTTTTCCAATGAGTCAACTCTTCGCATGAGGTGGCCAAAGTACTGGAGTTTCAGCTTTAGCNGAAGAAAGCTGAGCATCGAAGAATTGATGCTTTTGAACTTTAGTACTAGAGAAGACTCTTGAGAGTCCCTTAGACTGCAAGGAGATCCAACCAGTCCATCCTAAAGGAGACCAGTCCTGAATATTCATTGGAAGGACTGATGCTGAAGCTGAAGCTCCAATACTATGGCCACCCTATGTGAAGAACTGACTCACTGGGAAAGACCCTGATGCTGGGAAAGATTGAAGACAGGAGGAGAAGGGGACAAGGGAGGACGAGATGGTTGGATGGCATCACCAACTCGATGGGCATGAGTTTGGGCAAGCTCTGGGAGTTGGTGATGGACAGGGAAGCCTGGCGTGCTCCAGTCCTTGGGGTCGCAGAGTTGGGCACAACTGAGCGACTGAACTGAACGGAGTAAGTTCCCTGGAGTTTGGGAATGGAGAGGAGATATGGAGGGGAAGGGAGTAAGCATAGTTTTCAGACTGGGGATTAAACAACTGGCTGTGCCTCCAGGTGCTATTACTGAGATAGGAGACACTGGAGAAGGACTGCACATAGAGAACTACCAACTGTTCAGTGTTTCCCAGGAACCTCACACTGTGCTGGGGACTTTGTATATATATTATGCCATTTCCCTCTCAGAGCCATCCTGTGGGTACCACTCTCTCCATTTTACAGATCTGTGAAAATCTTTGAAGAAATATGCTGTGTCATGTAGGCAAGTGAATCAACTTGTCAAATGAAAAAAAGTTTTGTTTTTTTTAAAACATAAAGTGGCAAGAGTACAGCCCACCTCCTCCCCTTGCCCACATTTATATTTGTATTGTTGTGTTGGAAGGGTCACTACTTTCAACCCAAAGTGACCCTTTTCCTATTATTCCCTGAAGTCCTTTATTTAATACCTTCAAAGACAAAGAACATTTTGAGATGTCATGCAGTCTGTAAAAGTTCACTAACAACTTGGAAATCTATAATTAGATTACTCTGCCCAGAAATATCATGTTGCTGCTGCTGCTGCTGCTGCTGCTAAGTCGCATCAGTCGTGTCTGACTCTGTGCGACCCCATGATGGCAGCCCACCAGGCTCCCATGTCCCTGGGATTCTCCAGGGAAGAACACTGGAGTGGGTTGCCATGCCCTTCTCCAGGGGATCTTCCCAACTCAGGGATCCAACCGAGTCTCTGGCATTGCAGGCAGAGTCTTTACCATTTGAGCTACTTAGGAAGCAATATTGCATATTCACTTAGTAATGTTGTGTATTATCAGCTTCAATACTAACATAATATAACTGGTTTCAACTGAAAGCAAATAAAAGTGTGTTTATACTCCAGTCTTTTGAATAATGCATACCATCTGCATTATCTCAAACTTCTGGGGAAAAAAATGCATTAAACTAAGCATAACCTCAAATGGTCAAAAGAATTTGTCTTTTTAAGGGAGATATTCCTTAATTTTCTGACAACCACAAAATAATACAAGTCCTGAATCATATAACCCTTGATTTTTTTTTAAAAAAAAAGCCCCACCAGAGGAAATTTTAATTCTTTTTTTTTTTGATTGGCACTTTCTATTTTTCTATTTTTTATTTTTTTTACTTTACAATACTGTATTGGTTTTGCCATACATTGACATGAGTCCACCACAGGTGTATATGAGCTCCCAATCCTGAATTCCCCTCCCACCTCCCACCCCACATTGCTTTAGGCACATTGATTTAATTCATTTTTAAATTTTACTATAGTGCAAACATTGGGTTGTTGTTGTTGTTCAATCACTAAGTCACGTCTGACTCTTTGTGACCACATGGACTGTAGCACGCCAGGCTTCCCTTTCCTTCACTATCACCGAGTTTGCTGTGTAGAACCATACAAAAGCACTGATACAAGCACTTTAATATGGCTCCACCTAATAATTCATAAAGAGCACAGTTCATACGCTTTTGTTCCTAGACAATTTAAAAATTAATCTTATTCCACTGCTTTTTTTTGCATATGTGAAGTTATTCTCCCATGGTGGCAGGAAGTGCCCTCTTTATTAATTTTCTATTGATGATTATGAATGTGGTGGAAGGGCAGGATTGGCTGGACCAGAGCTTTGAATTCTTCAGCTTGCACACCTTGAACTCTGAACTGCAAAGCCTTCCTCTGAAGGCTTTAAAAAAAACCAGATTCAGATTCCATAGGTTTGAGGAGGGGCCCTGAAATTCTGCATTTCTGGCAGGTCCCCAGGAAATGCCAATGTTGCTGGTCCACAGACCACATTTTAAGAGCACAGCACTAAATCACTTCAAACAATCCTTACATCTCCAAGGATCTGTGAGAATGAGACACATCCAAAGATGATTAAGGGCTTCCCAGATGGTGCAGTAATAAATAATCCGCCTGCCAAGAGACAAGAGATGCAGGTTCAATCTCTGCATCAGGAAGATCCCCTGGAAAATGGCAACCCACTTCAATATTCTTGCTTGAAAAATTCTGTGGACAGAGGAGCCCAACAGGCTAGAGTCCATGGGTTCGTAAAGAGTTAGACACAAGTGAGCGACTGAGCACATACACAAAGATTATTAATGATTTTATTTTTCTGAAAGCAACAACAACCCCAAAGAAAAGCTAGCTGAGTTTACTTTTTCTTTGTTAATTTTTCTATGGAAGTGTTTCTGTTTCTTAACGTCTAGGAATAAACCAAGTGTTGGGTTGAACAGGTGTTTTCCTCTCTCTTTTAGATCCACTCCCTTCTAAAATTTTCCTCTCTAGTCTTCTCTGCCTCTACCAGATTCTTTTCTTTTTGTTCCTATAAAGACTTAGGGTTATTGTTGACCTGCAGACTGTAGCAGGAATGTCACAGTTGTTTTAGCTTGTGCAGTTGGTTGCATTCTTTAGAACTTAGCCTGAAATGAGATCACTGCTCAAGAAAGCCATAAAATAGTGTCAGCACACAATATCTTATTCCAAATTATCCAACAACTTTGGATCAGCCTTATCTATTAATAAGTCTTCCCTGGTGGCTCAGATGATAAAGCGCCTGCTTGCAATGCGAGAGACCCGGTTTCGATCCCTGGGTTGGGAAGATCCCCTGGAGAAGGAAATGGCAACCCACTCCAGTACTCTTGCCTGGAAAATTCCATGGATAGAGGAGCCTGGTAGGCTACAGTCCATGGGGTCACAAAGAGTTAGACACGACTGAGCGACTTCACTTATCTATTAATGAATGAGTATGTCCGTCACTATCTGCAGTGCATCTGTTGCAGTCAAGGCTTTTTTTTTTAACTTTTTCTAATTTTGAAACAAAAACAAAGAAGAAGATGCAAAAATAGTGATTTCATGGACTCTTTACCTAACTTTCCCCTCAAATAACATTTTGCATAACCATAATACATGATAAAAAATGAAATTTACACCAGTACAGTACTATTAACTCGACTGCAGACCTTAATTGGATTTCACCAGTTTTTATATGCACTCTTTTTGTGGGGGAGGGCAGTGCACAGTATTATGAAATTATATAGATTCGTGTAACCACCATAACAATCTGACTCATTCTTAAAGATTGGTGTCTCCCAGGATTCTGTTCTGAGCCCTCTTCAATTTTCATTTTACACACGCTCCCTGGACATTCTCATCCATAATTATGAGGTTAACTATTTTTTTGTATTTGGAAAATTTTCAAATTGATATCCTCTCTCTTGAGCACTCTGGGTTTCCCCAGTGGCTCAGTGGTAAAGAATCTGCCTGCCGATGCAGGAGACACAGGTTTGACTCCCATAGGTTTGGGTCAGGAAGATCCCTTGGAGCAGGAAATGGCAACTCACTCCTGTATTCTTGCCTGAAAAATCCCCACGGATAGAGGAGCCAGGCATGCTACAGTCCATGGGGTCACAGAGTCAGACACAACTTAGAGCCTGGACAACAACTCTTGAGCTCTCTAACTATTTCACGACCTAGTTCCTTCTGTACACTCACTGACTATTTTATCTTCACTTTAAATTTCAACATATCCAAAACTAAACCAGCATTCCTTCATGTTAAAACTAAGTAGTCTCTCTGTGGGAAATTAACATGCTGCAGCCCAAGCCAGAATACTTAGGGATCATCCTAGATATACCCGCCATCCATATTCCACCTCCACATAACAGAAGCAGCTGACACTTCTATGGAAAGTACCATGTGTCACACACTCAACACAGATTAGCTCATTTCACCCTGAACGCAATGCTAAGCCTTGTCAGAAATGGCTCCAAGTTTCCCGAGGCCTGAAACTTGTATGGTTTTAGGGGTTGTAAAGAAAAGGAACAGAAAAGTACAAGTACCAAAAAAAATCCTGCAACATAGAGCAACGTGGATGAAACCTGAAGACAGACATTATTATAGAAGTGAAATAAGCCAGTCTCAGAAGGACAAATACTACATAATTCCACTTCTATGAGATTCTAAAATAGTCAAATTCATAGTCAGACAGTAGAATGATGGTTACAAGGGGCTGGCAGGAGGGGAAATGGGGAGCTGTTAATCAACAAGTAGTTTAAATTATGCAAGATGAGCAAATTCTAAAGATCTACTTAAGACACTGTGCCCATGATTAACAGTACTGTGTTGTACACTTAAAATTTTGCTAAGAGGATAGATCTTATGTCAAGTGCTCTTACCACAAGAAAATAAAATTAAAAAAAAAAAAAAGGAAGTCACAATAACCAAAATTAGTACTTCTAACAGTGAAGAGTCCTGAAAACTGACCTTTATTAGTTTCACGATGCATCTCCCTTTAAGGCAGCTGCTATTCTTATTTCCATTGTACAGGAAGCACAGGAAGGTTAAACATTTAACTTGACCAGAGTCCTGCTGCCATGGGAGGTCCTGTGATCTCCCAAACACTAACCAGCCCCCCTTCAGTTTATTCTCTGTGCTAACTCTAAATAGATCTGTGCATGGGACCCAGTCTTTCTCCTGATTAGGAGCTGTACCTAGTTCCCTATTACCGTTTTTTACCTATTTATCCTGACTTTTTATTTATTCATTAAGATTTTAAAAAATCTTTATTGAATTTGTTACACTGCAGCTCCTGCTTTATGTTTTGTGGGGTTTTTTTGGCCCCAAGGCATGTGGGATCTTAGCTCCCTGACGAGGTATCGAACCCACATCCCCTGCATTAGAAGGTGAAGTCAATGACTCAACTCCCAGGGAAGTCCCTCCCTATTATCTTTTGCAGGCACCATGTCCAGGCTGTCTCTTGCAGGTGATGCTGAACTGCTAGTGACTCTCTCCATTCTCCAAGCTTTCAACCCCTTTCCACTCAACTTTCCTGCTCCCAGGACTGTTGTCTTACTATCCTCTTAACTACCTATCAATGCCCTTGATCATTTTTTCCAAAGCGGATTATTAGTTATTTTTAGCTTATAGGGTAAAATGTAGACAGATAAATGAAAAAAAAAAAGCACAAGAAATTAAATAGGAGCCACTAGACCACCACCTCATTATCTGAGAAGAACCATTATAAATAATTTAGTGGATACACTTTCCATTTTTCCAGCACATTAGTGTTTGCGTGCGTGTGTGTTTGTGTGCATACACTATTCTATAAAACTGGGATATGTTACTGTGATATTATTATTCTATTCCATCTTTATCAATTTGCCAGTTCTCCCCCCAAATGTTTTTTTGTTGTTGTCTTAATGGACAACACTGAACACTAAGAAAGCCAAGCATCTCTTCATGTGTTTCTTCTCCCAAGAATTGCCTATCAATATTTACCCACTTTTTACCTCTTCAGCACTAGAATCTAGCACAAGCCTGCAACAGAATAGGTGGGTGATGAATATTTGTGGAATGAGTGGACTAAAGACACATCACCTCACTTTACAGTGCCCAGTGTTTTGGAGGTGAAGTCTCATCCTCTGATTTCTTTACTCCCTGCACAGGATCAACAGCCAAACCTTGTGAATTCTACTTTTGAAATGTCTTTAAACCTCCCACAACCACCATCCTAGTTCAGACTACTGTCATTTCTTACCAGGATTTTTGCAACAGCCTCCTCTGTCTAGTCTCTCTAACCCAATTCTTTCTCTAACTATGACCAGAGTTTTCTAAAATGTAATTTGTTCATTTCATTCTTTCGCTTAAAAGCTTTAATATTGCCTGAAGAATAAATCTAAACTCTTTACAAAGGCATCCAAGACCTTCCATAAAATCTGATCAGACTTTCCATCTCAGCCTCAGCCCTCTTCCCTTCTTCTCTTCACATCTGTGTTCCAGCCACATCACACTTTCAGCTGTTGTAGGATAGAGTTTGCATTCCACAATTCTTTGCTTTTCAGATCTATTTCAAATGTCAGAAATACTATGGAAGCTCATCCTATCCCTCCACCAGAATTATCACACTACAATCACACCACCACTGCCATGAACACCCTTGTCTTGCATACCTCTATACTTCCTCATTGTTTTATATCTCTTTCTTTATCATGGCATCCGGTCCCATCACTTCATGGGAAATAGATGGGGAAACAGTAGAAACAGTGTCAGACTTTCTTTTTTGGGGCTCCAAAATCACTGCAGATGGTGACTGCAGCCATGAAATTAAAAGACGCTTAGTCCTTGGAAGAAAAGTTATGACCAACCTAGATGGTATATTCAAAAGCAGAGACATTACTTTGCCAACTAAGGTCTGTCTAGTCAAGGCTATGGTTTTTCCTGTGGTCATGTATGGATGTGAGAGTTGGACTGTGAAGAAGGCTGAGCGGCGAAGAATTGATGCTTTTGAAGTGTGGTGTTGGAGAAGACTCTTGAGAGTCCCTTGGACTGCAAGGAGATCCAACCAGTCCATTCTGAAGGAGATCAACCCTGGGATTTCTTTGGNTTTTTTTTTTTTTTTTTTTTTTTGAATACTTCAATCCTAAGGGGACAAGAAAAAGAATGCAGTCTTGGATAAAGAGGCTAAACTCTGTAAGGGAACTCATAAACTCTGTAAGGGAACTTGGTTTTAGGAGGACTCAGTTTCAAAACCATTGCCTCTGAATCTCTATGATTCTCATCCAAGATATTTAACTTGTCTTTATTTGTAAGAATTTGCCCATAGAAAGTTATTTCTAATATGTCATTTAAATGCTTTGCCTAAAAGATTTGCAAATCAAAGTGTTAGAACCTAAAACATCTTGTCAAAATAATCAGTTGGTTACTATGTGTCAAATTTAATACTTAGAGATATTTAATATTTAGACAAGTCCAAGTTATTAATATATTAAGGTTATTTGTTTTATTTTTCCAATCAGTTATTTAGTTCAGTCGCTCAGTCGTGTCTGACTCTTTGCAACCCCATGGACTGCAACACCCTAGGCTTCTCTATCCTTCACCAACTCCCAAATCTTGCTCAAACTCATGTCCATCGAGTCTGGGATGCATATTACTACTGAAGCTAAAATATAAAATCTTAATATGTTGCATGTAAGATTTTTAGCACAAATAAGATGATTAAGAAGAAACAAATTACAGAATTTGTTCTTGAATACTCTATTTTTTTCTAAGTTAAATCAGCTATTGATTTGCTTCCAAAGTCATTTGCCTCCCATATTTTTATTTTTTTCTTCCAATGGTCCACATATTTTTCACTTCACTGTTTATTAAGACTTTAAATAGCAAGAGGCCCAGGCAAAATGAAAAAAACAATTGTATTAATTCATTTAGTCACTTAAGCTATCACAGAAGTGGTAGTAGGAAAAATAATAGAATTATAAGGAGTATTGCGAGGGAAAGTTTATCTGACTCTTGGGTCTTATACTCCTCAGAGTAATAGGTATTGGGCTCTCATAGTTTTGATATTAGCAGATGCCTTCTATGTCATATGATGGAATATAACATAATTTGTCTCAAAATCCTATTGTTAACTCACTATTCCTTTTTTGTTAGCTCTGAGTTTTCATTTTCAACTGGAACCAAAGTCATGCCAGTTTTGAAGATTGTCTGGACTCTGACTTGGAACATTTCCAAACCCAAGGTACCTTCCTTCATGAGAATACAGAAGATCTCTTTGCCCAGACTCAGAGACACACACAGATCTGGTTTGCTGTGCTTTATTCCAGGGTGATCCTAACATGACTCTATGTACTCTTAGAATCTTTACTCCTAAAGGTGCAAAACAAAGGATTCAACTCTTAGGAACTTATCCTCATCTGACAAATGGGAACATTTCCCTATGCTTTCCACTGCCAGTTTCCCTCATTCCTCTTTCACATACATTCAGTGATTCACCGAATATTCATGGACCTCCTAATGTGTTCAAGGCAGTGAACTCAGCACTGTAGGAATGACTGAGACACAGGTCCAGGGCTGACTCTCCAACCCGTTGCTTTGTAAAGATGTTGACGTCTGGAGAGGATGGGACAGATACCCATCCCTTAAAAACAAAGTCTCCCCTTACATACCTTCTGAAGGAGGTATTATTAACCACTATTATTTTATTTATGCACAATATCCCTGAAGGAAGGAGGGATATTGTGCATAAATAAAATAATAGTGGTTAATAATTATAATGAAGTTTATTCTTTCACTCACTCAAGAGCAATTCTCCCTGGGAAAGTTGCTTAGGATTTCTTTCCAGAATTGAGGCATGCATTCACAGAAGGATGGTGGGGGCTATAGCTGGTGCCATGCCTGGCATGGGGGAGGGAAGAAGTAGAGAGTGAAAAGGCTCTTTCATTTCCTTGGCAGAGGGAGCCTTGCAGCTGGGACCACGGTCTGCTCTGCTGATCCATGGCCTCCAGAGAGAGCAAGTGTTTCTCTAAGGATCTGAGTCTTAGCCACCAGCCTCTGGAAGCAGCCAGGAGATGGGGAAGACAGTTAATTAAGCCATTTAATTTCATAGAATGTGGTTAAATATTTTCTTTTTCTTTCAAATCAAGAATATCTACTCAATTTGAACATTTACCTGTGGTCCCTCTTCCTCAGAACCCGGATTATAAATTTCTGTTTCATAGGCGTGTCAGTAACTCCTTACCCATCAAGTTGCTCATCTGTACAATGAGAAGGTACCAGATGTTCCCAAGGTTCTTCCAAATGAAAATAAATATGATTTTTATATCAACAGATTTTCCAGGGCCTCCCACTTGATAAGAAAAAGAATATATAAAATAATTTGCATATTTTCCTATTGACCTTTTTCTATCATTTTAAGATTGTTGTTGTTCCCTTGCTAAGTTGTGTCTGACTGTTTACATCCCCACGGACTGCAGCACGCCAGGCTTCCCTGTCCTTCACTGTCTTCAGGAGTATGCTCAAATTCATTTCCATTGAGTTAGTGATGCTATCTAACCATTTCATCCTCTGCCACCCTCTTAGTGTTTTGCCTTCAGTCTTTTGCAGCATCAGGGTCTTTTCCAGTGAGTCAGCTCTTTGCAACAGATGGCCAAAGTATCATTTTAAGATCACTGGTTGTTATTTACTGATGCCACTTTCATTTTTATTATTCCCTCCATTCATGGATCAAAACAAGCAAGCAATTAAAGGTTATTATCTTCTAAGATTCTAAACACACATGCACACAAACACACTATGGGTGGTACAACATGGAAATGAAAGTCCCACCAAGATTTAACTCTGCTGCTGCTGCTAAGTCACTTCAGTCGTGTCTGACTCTGTGCGACCCCATGGACTGCAGCCTACCAGGCTCCTCCATCTATGGGATTTTCCAAGCAAGAGTACTGGAGTTGGGGTGCCACTGCCTTCTCCAAAGATTTAACTCTAGTGGTTCTCAAACTTTAGCAAGTATTGGAAATATCTACCTAGGGAGGTAAAGAAGTGTCCCAGAATGAATGTTTCTAAAAAGTCTCAGCTGATACTGATCGAGGAACCAGTCCAGATGATCCAGGAGCACACATTTAGAACCATTGTTACTGAGCACAATCCCCTTAGAGACACAGCCCCTGCATCTGTTCTCTTCACATCCCTTAGTCATGATGTGTCTCAGGCAATCTTTTCTCCCTTCTATTTCTCAGTTGTCAGAAAGTCCTGAGGATGGTAGTGTTTTCCTTCATGTCAAAACACTTTCCACCTATTTCTAATCCATCGCCTACTAATCTCTCTGTTTCCTTGAAAGGATTTCAAGCCACTGTAAAGCCTGCATTTTAACATCTAACATGAAACTTTTATGAACTATCATAAAAGCATGAAATGTCAATAGCCTCAAATATGCAGATGATGCCACACTTATGGCAGAAAGCCAAGAAGAACTAAAGAGCGTCTTGATGAAAGTGAAAGAGGAGAGTGAAAAAGTTGGCTTAAACTCAACATTCAGCAAGCTAAGATCATGGCATCTGGTCCATCACTTTATGGAAAATAGATGGGGAAACAGTGGAAACAGTGACAGATTTTATTTTGGGGGGCTCCAAAATCACTGCAGATGGTGACTGCAGCCATGAAATTAAAAGACGCCTGCTCCTTGGAAGAAAAGTTATAACCAACATAGACAGCATATTAAAAAGCAGAGACATTACTTTGCCAACAAAGGTCCATCTAGTCAAAGCTATGGTTTTTCCAGTAGTCATGTATGGGTGTGAGAGTTGGACTATAAAGAAAGTTGAGCACTGAATAATTGATGCTTTTGAACTGTAGTGTTGGAGAAGACTCTTGAGAGTCCCTTGGACAGCAAGGAGATCCAACCAGTCCATCCTAAAGGAAATCAGTCCTGAATATTCATTGGAAGGACTGATGTTGAAGCTGAAACTCCACCTGATGCAAAGAACTGACTCATTTGAAAAGACCATGATTCTGGGAAATATTGAAGGCAGGAGGAGATGGGGACGACAGAGGATAATATGGTTGGATGCCATCACCAACTCAGTGGACATGAGTTTGAGTAAATTCCAGGAGTTGGTGATGGATAGGGAGGCCTGGTGTGCTGCAGTCCACTGGATTGCAAAGAGTTGGACACGACGGAGCGACTGAACTGAACTGATGAAACTTTTCCTTTGTTTTGCTTTATTTTTTTGCAGCAGATCAAGAACTACCACTAGTGCATATGCCTTTTTAATCCCTCAGCCACTGTGGTCTGAAACTCTTCGCAAGAATTTTTGTGCTGCCCAGAACAGGAAATGAATGGGAAGGACAAGAGGACACTCAAGTCAGGGCAGTAAGGCAGCGTGTGTGCAGTGATGTAGTGTGGGCTCCTACAGGTACAGGGTCTATACCAAGTCTCCATCTTTGCCTTAAGCAGGATAGGAGCCCAAGATTGTAGAAGGAAGGAGTCTCTCTAAAAAAATTATTTTGTGGTATTTGGGTAGACAGTCTTTATTTTAAAAGAAGCATTTTATGTCTACAGGATTAACTACAGGAAATACCTTCAGTTAATGCTTCTTTTTTTTTTTTTTGGTTGTACCATAAGGGATGTGGGATCTTAGTTCCCCAACCAGGGATCAAAACCATGCCTCCTGAAGTGGAAGTGCAGAGACTTAACTGCTGGACCACCAGGGAAGCCCTGATATTTCTTTAGAATCAATATGATCTCGGATCTCTGTCTTCTAAGAGGGATCTAGAGAATAAATTACCCTGGCAAGTTTGTGGTATAGCGCAGGAGAAGGAAGAAGAGATGTTCATTTGCATAAAATAAAACCCATAACTTTACCAAAAAAGTACTTAGATGACTTAATTTCTTAAAAGGCTGATACCATATGCTAGAGATATCAGTACATACTCTATTCATTTACCATCTGCCAATTAAGGAGTCAAACCCGATGTCTTGTTAGAGTCAGTGAGTGAGTGAAGTCGCACAGTTGTGTCCGACTCTTTGCGACCCCGTGGACTGTAGCCCACCAGGCTCCTCCGTCCATGGGATTCTCCAGACGAGAATGCTTTAAAGAAAATAACTCTAGAGATGCATTTAGCGACACTTTTCAAGATGATAAAGCAAGGCCCACTGCTTTGTTATGTGCTCCTTTTTTCCGAATTCCCGCCATCCCCCGGCACCCCCCCAACCAGTCCATGAAGAGGAGGAGGCCAGTGGGAGCAGCGAGAGCAGAGGGTTTTCCAAGTTCAGGTCACCCAGTGGGCCTCCCAGGCACTGAAACATTTCTTTCCCATTCATGGTGCTTTATGACATACTTAAAAACTTGCATGTGTGTTTGTAGTACATGGTGGTGGTGGTGGTGGTGTGTGTGTGTGTGTGTGTGTTTGGGTGGGTAAGGGTCACTATGCTTCAGGACTTGACCATCTTAGATGTTGCCCTCTATCTCACGGTTTCAAAATTATTTTCCTCTAAATGTTTCTGAATTAAAACTTTCTGTCAAATTTAATCTACTCAGTAGAACTTCAAACTTCCCTTTAGAATGGTTTAAATCTGTCAAATAATTTCTTTTTCAAAGCTTCTCACTTCATGACATCCTTGACAACACATTTCCAGAAACATTTATCATATCTCACTGAAGAGATTCCAATGTCACACAAAACTTATTCAACACATCGCTTTGACTTTAGAGGCTATGTTGTGAATTATTACTGTACTCAGAAAGGATACTATTACTCCATGACTTCTGTTAGTAAAGACTGACCTAAATATTTATTTTTCTAGATTTCTTATATTTTATTTTATGCTTTAATTAGATTGAGGTACTAGAGTGGCCATTCCTTTTCTAAGTGTGAATATCCTCATTTCTATTGCCATTTATAAGACAAAAATCGATGCTTCCTATTTATTCACCCTGGCCAGGGGCATTATTTATTTACAGAACTGATAATGTTATATGACCCT
Source organism: Neotragus pygmaeus (assembly GCA_006410875.1). Taxonomy (NCBI): domain Eukaryota; kingdom Metazoa; phylum Chordata; class Mammalia; order Artiodactyla; family Bovidae; genus Neotragus; species Neotragus pygmaeus. The sequence goes on from SJYV01022774.1 coordinate 767,180, forward strand.
TGTAAACTAATCTGTATCAGGGTCTTATTGTTCTAAATTTTGCTTTCCGTTTAACTGCAATCTTGAGCTAATGCAGATGTTTGTTTTTAGCTTTTCATTAGGTCCTGTTTGAACCCTGTGTGATAGCAGCATTTCTCTGAGGAGCTTCTAAGAATTGGATCCCTTCAAGACTGAAACTGCTGTTCTCATCACTTTGCTAAATCTAGATTCAACCTTTTTTTTTCCTTTGGTGATTTGTGACAGAGTTGTGTACATGTACTACAGAGTTGCTGAGACTGTTGAGAGTCCCTTGGACTGCAAGGAGATCAAACCAGTCAATCTTAAAAGAAATTAGTCCTGAATACTCACTGGAAGGACTGATGCTGAAGCTGAAATTCCAATACTCTGGCCACCTGATGCGAAGAACTGACTCATTAGAAAAGACCCTGATGTTGGGAAAGACTGAAGGCAGGAAGAGAAGGGGACAGAGGATGAGATGGTTGGACACTGACTTGATGGACATGAGTTTGAGCAAGCTCCAGGAGTTGGTTGGTGATGGATAGGGAGGCCTGGCACGCTGCAATCCATGGTGTTGCAAAGAGTTGGACAAGACTGAGCGACTGAACTGAACTATGATGGGGTTGTGTACGTGTACTACAGAGTTGCTGAGACAGTGATTATAAAGGACTGGCCTCTAAGCTATGACTGCCAGAGGAGCCAGGAAAGGGCTGGGGAGACAACAGCTGTCAAAGGCTTGCTTTGCCTTTACTGCTCATGGAAAAAAAAGAAAAAGCCTCTCCGGTTACCTCCCTTCTCCTGAAATATCCTGTAAGTCCCCTCACCCACAAACCCAGACATGTACTCAGGTTTCTAACCAGACGCTTGGTGACCAATGTACCTCAAACAGCTGTAGCCCCAGGAACATAAGAAGACAAATTCTTTTGAAAGAGAGCCAAACCAGTGTTAACCAGAGTAGCCTTTCTAAATAGAAATATGTTATTATTAATATCCATGAAACTTATTTTACCCAGTTCATCCTATAATCTCAAGTCTGTGAGTAGATACTAATAATGATGATAATAAGGATGATGAAGTCAATGATGATGACTTAATTCCTGCACAGCAAGAGATCCACGTTGCTTATTTTTAGAACAAAGACACATTCCAGAGGCAGAATTTAGTAGTAAGGAAATTTTAAAGAGTGATTACATTCTTTGCTTTTATTCACTGAAGAGGGTTAGAGGAATATAATTCAGAACCCAGGGCAGTATCTTTTAATAGCCCCTTCCTCCAGGGCTTCCCTGGTGGCTCAGATGGTAAAGAATCTGCCTGCCAATGCAGAAGACTGGGGTTTGACCCCTGGGTCAGGAAGATCCCCTGCAGGAGGGCATGGCAACCCACTCCAGCCAGTATTCTTGCCTGGAGAATTCCATGGACAGGGAAGCCTGATGGGCTACAGACCATGGGGTCATAAAGAGTCAGACACGATCGAGCAATGAACACACAACATAATTCTCCAGTTTTCCTGGGCCCAGTATCTCTCCTGTGTCAATGCTCTAAAACTATCCCTCTAGCTCTGCCTTTCATTGAACCCTTTTCTCTTCTTTCCTGCTCCTATTGTAGCAGGAAATAGGACTGCTATTCCAACAATAGAAGTCCTTGACTTCCAGCAATCCAGGAAAAAAAGAGTCTTCTGTCAGCAGACAGAGGAGGAGACACCTGGGCAGGCATTGTTTTTACTGGATTACTGGCTGGACTGGCTTTCAGAAGTGGAGAACTAGCAAAGATATTCTACTTAATAATTTTGAGGGTTAATAATTATTGCTGTAGCACAATAACTGCCCTTTATCATGCTGTTATCTATCACATTGCTACCATGTGCCAGAGGCTGTATTTGTGTTTTATCATTTAAGTCTCACTTGCCTCGTTACAAAGAAGAGATGTCTGAGCTTCCTAAAAAATAATTAATATCCCCACAGAGCATTGCCTAAATGCAGTCAAATCAAGATCTGAATTCAACCTTTATTCCTCCAAAATTTGTGCATCTGCTACTAGTTACTATGCCTGTTACCTTAAAGAATTAATTCAAAGGGAAACAAATCATTCATATACATCATTTAGATTAAATACCGGTCAAAGTGTCAAGGCACAAAACTCTGATTAAGTAAATTATTATCCAGCAACTTAACAGACCTATGTAGCCATTGAAACTTCGATTAAAAATTTTTTTTAATGACATTTAGAATACATATAATTATAACCATTTAAAACTAAGCATACACAGAATTAAAATTCATAAAAGTTATAAAGATGAAAAATATGTCTCTTAAAGGGAAGGGAAGTGGGTTATATATTTTCTCTAAGATTATTTAAATTTATAGGACTTTTGTTTGTCTTTTGAAAGAAAAGATTGTCATACCTCAGACTGTACGATTTCGCTGACTATAAGCTTTGCAAACTCAAATTCAAGCTGGCAAAGCTAAATTCTCACTGTTTTGGAAGATTAAGAGAATTCACAGTCTTTATCTCCTTATTTCTAACAAAATAGTACTTGACAGTAGCATAATCTAAAGCAAAACAAAAAAAACGACCAAAATTCCTGTCCTTCTGCCCTGCAGGGGGCACTGTAGGCTTGATAACATTGAAGAGGCCTGTTGCCAGTTCCAAGTAATGTGGTAAATTATTGAGTCTGACCTCAGCCCGCCTTCAGGCCCATTCCTCTGATGTGAGACTCTAGTTCCCTGTCCCCCTGACCACTCCGATAGTTTTCCTAGTAGAAAAGTTTGGTATTATTTCAAGTGTGACTTCTCCCTGGGAGATCTGTGTTAATTTCAAAGCCTCACTCTCCAAGGGAAATGTAGACCCTTATAAATGGAGCACAGGCATTGTTAGGAATGCTGGAAAGATACACTTACGGCCAAGCTCACTCTGCTGGCCCAGGTCAACTTCTTTGCTGGTGTTAAGACAGTCTTCCTGAGGGTTGTATCCTCAGAGGAAAATGTTCTTCTTTTTTCTTTTTAATAGCAATTCTGCTGTTTATAGGAGAAGGCGATGGCACCCCACTCCAGTACTCTTGCCTGGAAAATCCCATGGACAGGGGAGCCTGGTAGGCTGCAGTCCATGGGGTCACGAAGAGTCGGACACGACTGAGTGACTTCCCTTTCACTGTTCACTTTCTTGCATTGGAGAAGGAAATGGCAACCCACTCCAGTGTTTTTGCCTGGAGAATCCCAGGGATGGGGGAGCCTGGTTGGCTGCCGTCTATGGGGTCACACAGTCGGACATGACTGAAGTGACTTAGCAGCAGTAGCAGCAGCTGTTTATAACTTTCACAAAAGATGATGTTCGAAAGAGAGACTTATAAAATAGCTTTCTGTGTTCATACATCAATTCATGCATTTTTTCTAAGGAAGTACCTCTTTTTTTCTGAAGGTGCATGTGGAGTCTCTTAACTAGACAACTGGTATGAAAGTTCAAGATTCAACAACTCTACCATCCTCTTGGGCAGATCTATTTTAAATTCAGTTTTTGTTTTTCATAATTCATCATAGGATGCCTCACTGGGCTCCAAACATCAGGCTTTGTTAGGATTCTGAGCTTCTGGCAGCCAAGGTATTCTGTGTTCTGGGCATGGACTTCTGGTTAAAGGTGTGGATTCAAGAAGGTATAAGCAGAAACATTTCATCCTCTGCTACTCTCCTTCTATTTACTACATTTTTATGCCCATCATATTTAAGAAGGTGCCTAATATCAAGGAGTCAACAATCCCATTCTCTCATCTCATTGCTTGTACCTTTTATTTCATTCATGTATCAGACTATGTACAGAGCCCTCTGGCATGGCTCCAGGTCAGTAGTTACTAGCAAGCTATTCAAGGAAGAAACTCCCTTTCTATTCATGCACTCATGCATGCATTCCAGAACCCTATTGAGTGTCTACCATGGGTCCAGGACTGTTCTAGAGGCAAACCTATGGAGGTGAGTCAGAGGGTCTCTTTATTTCCTTTTTATCCTTGAAGTTTATATTTGATTTCCTTTTCAGTTAGTTTTCATCCCAAAACATTAATCTCTGGAAGTTGTTTGAGGACAGTCAACAAGGCCAGACACAGTGGGAACCTCCTCCACCCACAGTCCAAACAGTCCTATTTCTCTCCTAAAAACAAACAAACAGACTTATCTGGCTGTGCTGGGTCTCAGTTGTAGCATGTGGGACCTAGTTCCCTGATCAAGGATTGAACCCAGGCCCCCTGCATTTGGAGTGTAGAGTCTTATCCACTGAACCACCACAGAAGACCCCTATTTCTCTTTTTTAAAAGGTTTCTCTGACTCCTGAGACAATGTCCCACATCTATCCTGAATAATGACCATCAGTTCAGTTCAGTCGCTCAGTTGTGTCCGACTCTTTCCGACCTCATGGACTGCAGCACTCCAGGCTTCCCTGTCCATCACCAACTCCCAGAGCCTACTCAAACTCATGTCCACCGAGTCAGTGATGCCATCCAACCATCTCATCCTCAGGTGTTTCTTTCTCCTGCCTTCAATCTTTCCTAGCACCAGGGTTTTTCCAATGAGTTGGTTCTTCGCATCAGGTGGTCAAAGTATTGGAGTTTCAGCTTTAGCATCAGTCCTTCCAATGAATATTTAGGACTGATTTCCTTTAGGACGGACTGGTTGGATCTCCTTGCAGTCCAAGGGACTCTCAAGAGTCTTTTCCAACACCAGAGTTCAAAAGCATCCATGCTTCAGTGCTCAGCTTTCTTTATTGTCCAAATCTCACATCCATATGTGACTACTGGTAAAACCATTGCTTTGACTAGATGGACCTTTATTGGCAAAGTAATGTCTCTGCTTTTAATATGCTCTCTGGGTTGGTCATAACTTTTCTTCCAAGGAGCAAGCGTCCTTTAATTTCATGGCTGCAATCACCATCTGCAGTGACTTTAGATGTTGCTCAGTCGTGTCCGACTCTTTGTGACCCCGTGGACTGTAGCCCACCAGGCTCTTCCATCCATGGAATTCTCCAGGTAAGAATATTGGAGTGGGTTGCCATTTCCTTCTCCAGGGGATCTTCCTGACCCAGGGATCAAACCCAGGTCTCTTGCATTGCAGGCAGATGCTTTAACCTCTGAGCCACCAGGGAAGCAGTGACTTTGGAGCCCCCCAAAATAAAGTCTGTCACTGTTTCCATTGTTTCCCCATCTATTTCCCATGAAGTGATGGGAATGGATGCCATGATCTTTGTTTTCTGAATGTTGACTTTTAAGCCAACTTTTTCACTCTCCTCTTTCACAAAGATACTCTTTAGTTCTACGCTTTCTGCCATAACGGTGGTGTCATCTGTGTATCTGAGGTTATTGATATTTCTCCCAGCAATCTTGATTCCAGGGTGTGTTTCATCCAACCTGGCATTTCTCATGATGTACTTTGCATATAAGTTAAATAAGCAGGGTGACAATATACAGCCTCGTACTCCTCTGCCGATTTGGAACCAATTTGTTGTTACATGTTCAGTTCTAACTGTCACTTCCTGACATGCAAACAGGTTTCTCAGGAGGCAGGTCAGGTGGTCTGGTATTCCCATCTCTTTAAGAATTTTCCATAGTTTGTTGTTATCCACAGTCAAAGGCTTTTTATTGGGTAGTCAATAAAGCAAAATAAATGTTTTTCTGGAACTCTTGCTTTTTCAATGATGCAGCAGGTGCTGGCAATTTGATCTCTGGTTTCTCTGCTTTTGCTAAATCCAGCTTGAACATCTGGAAGTTCATGGTTCACCTACTGTTGAAGCCTGGCTTAGAGAATTTTGAGCATTACTTTGTTAGCGTGTGAGATGAGTGAAATTGTGTGGTAGTTTGAACATTCTTTGGCATTGCCTTTCTTTGGGATTGGAATGAAAACTGACCTTTTCCAGTCCTGTGGCCACTGTTGAGTTTTCCAGATTTGCTGGCACATTGAGTGCAGCACTTTCACAGCATCATCTTTCAGGATTTGAAAGAGCTCAGCTGGAATTCCATCACCTCCACTAGCTTTGTTCGTATTGATGCTTCCTAAGGCCAACTTGACTTTACATGCCAGGATGTCTGGCTCTAGATGTGCGATCACACCATTGTGGTTATCTGAGTCATGAAGATCTTTTTGTATAGTTCTTCTGTATATTCTTGCCACCTCTTCTTAGTATTTTCTGCTTCTGTTAGGCCCATACCATTTCTGTCCTTTATTGTGCTCATCTTTACATGAAATATTCCCTTGGTATCTCTAATTTTCTTGAAGAGATCTCTAGTCTTTCCCATTCTGTTGTTTTCCTCGATTTCTTTGCATTGATTGCTGAGGAAGGTTTTCTTATCTCTCCTTGCTATTCTTTGGAACTCTGCATTCAAATGGATATATCTTTCTTTTCTCCTTTGCCTTTCACTTCTCTTTTCTCAGCTATTTGTAAGNATGCAAAGAGTGCTCAGCGGGAACAGGTTTCTCTCTGGGTCATTCTTTCCTTTTTCCTGGCTGAGTTGCAGGGAAAGAGATGAAGGTGCCTGATGTATGTGAACAATTAAGAAAAAAACTACCAGCAGAGGAGCTTTTTCCCTTTCAGCTGCATTCTTAAAGAGAAACTTCTAAGAAAGTACAGCATTCTTCTCTGTTCCTGTTGGTTGGCAAGTCACTGAGACTATCAGGGTTGAAAGTATGGCCCAATAATATGGGACCTGAAAAATGAATAGATGACAGGAAGGATTCCACTTAGTGTTGATGAAGCACTGTGCTGGGCACAGGCTACCTAGAGTACCGCACAGCTCTGCCCTCAAGGAGCTCACAGTCTAGCGCACTCCCTGGTTGGAAGCCTTAGGAAGCTGTGCCAATACATTGTTGGATCGGCGGTTTGTGTTTTTATGTCTTTCATTTTCTTTCCCATCTTCGTTTCCTTCTTCCTGCCTTGGCTTGCTTTACCGATTTCCAAGGCTAGGTTCTGGCTCCCTCCTGACCTTCTCAGATCACGTTCCATTCAGAGAGGGGTGGAGGGTGAGCTGTATGTATCCACTGAGATCTGACTAGGAAAAGGTGGTCTTTTTCGCTTCACCTGGAGCAGAGCAGATTTTGTTGAGACTCAAAGTGAAAATTCTTCAAAGTTATGCCATGACCACGGGTGGATACAGATTTTTGAAGGGCTCAAACTACTTGAGAAGCCTTCTCAAGAGAACATGAGTATAAAATCAGGTACNCAGATTTTGTTGACTCAAAGTGAAAATTCCTCAAAGTTATGCCATGACCACGGGTGGATACAGATTTTTGAAGGGCTCAAACTACTTGAGAAGCCTTCTCAAGAGAACATGAGTATAAAATCAGGTACAGGGCCTCGGAAGAGGCCCTGAGAATTAAGTTTCATTAGCTTTAGAGTAAACCCACTTGTGGTTGTAATCGGTAACTGATGCTTCAGTGTGGTTATCTAAAAAGGTAAATCAGCATATCTAAGGCAGATGTGGACTGCAAGTGGCTTAACTCTAGGGTCATTATATGTCTGAAAGTGTATTCAGTTGGATGAAAGTATGACATTTATGATAGCCTCTGTCAGCTAGTGTGTTTCTGAAGATGAGGCTCAATGACCCAGCAGGCTCAGTTACGTAAGAAATGAGGACTCCTGGCCAATCTGGGGACTCTCACAGCTGGCAGATCCTGCTGCCCATCCACCCCCAACTGAATGTGGGCTGCACCCAGGGCATACTTGGGTGGCTAGAATTGTGGCTGGCTACCTGCCTACAGGCCCCAGGCTTCCAAGAATCTCGGGGGAGACCTGTCCTTGTTACATTTTCTGGGGTCTGGGCTGCTTCCACAGGACCCTTTGACTTTAGTGAGCCTCACTGCACTTTTCTCTCATGCTGTTTGTGTTTAGAATTTTGTCATTTTTAGCTGAGACCAAATTAATCTTTGGTGTACAAGGTGAGCTTAAAAGCTTAGCATTCATTGTTTAACAAGCTCCCCGCCTCATGGAATGTGGCCCCTGTCTGCAGGATCTAATTTCCCGCTCATTTTCTGTCTCCGTATCATCTGTTGGCATTGTTAGGGCTGTCAGTGGGATCGCTGGCATTTACTATCATGTCTTTCATGAACCAAGTTGATTTTTTGGGTAGAATCACTATATAATTTATTGCCCAAACTGAGACTTTGAGAGTGAAAGGAGATTTTGTTAATAATTGTGCCAAGTCGACATGCATAAGCCATGATTGTCTCAGGCAAACTGGGAGGTATGGTCACCCGAATTATGGGTAACCTGAGTCTAGGTGGTCTGTGCCTGTGCAGACCGACTGCATATATGTTGTGTATGTCTTTGTGTGGGCTCTCTGTTAAGTGGGGCTCCTGTTACTGGATAAGAGGCCCAAGGGAAGTGTGGCTTGCTAGTCTGTTACGTTAACATGCTTTTCTAAAACTGCTTCACTTGTTAATTCATTTATTCCTTCATTCATTGACTGTTTTTGTTCCTTTCCATTCACTTTGTACTCATTTTTTTCATTAAATTTTGCATTTATTTTGAGTTTTTGTGGTGTCTTTTTTGGGCAGTGGCTTTTCTGATTTAATGTTTCTTCTGTTAATCCCTACAGCTGTGGTAAAATACAGCTTGTTCTTTCCATGAACTTTGTGGGGTTGACCAGCTTCTATAGGAGTTATGTGTTAATAGTGAATCCTGCCACAGGCGTCTGTGAACAGCTCTTGAATGGGTGTGGGATGGAGGCAAGATAGGAAAGAAAGTTGCAGCCTGTGGTCAAAGGATCTTTATCAGGCAAGGCACGAGAGAAGGCAGACCCTGCCCTTGAAAAGTTTACATCCTTGTGGAGGAGGCTTGACATAAGACAACTAACATTTGAGCTCTTACTGTGTGCTAGTCATTGTTCTAAAGTGCATTACATGTGTTAATTCCTCTAATCTTCACAATAATCCTATGATTAGGTACCATTTTCTCCTTTTTATAGGCAAGGCATGAGAGGTACCCAAGGTCACACAGCTCATAACTGGAAGAACTGAGGTTTAAATATTGCTATCCTGTACCCTTATTCCTGTGCAGTTTGACAGTGTAGGTTGGTGGGCCTAAGAAGGTTTTGCTGAGGTGGGATGCTGTAGGAAGTAGGCAAATAGTTGGTTGAGGAAGGGATGGCAATCTCCAGGGCCCATTTGTCGAGGTGCTTTCTCTGTTGGACACTAGGCTAATCTCTGGGAAGACCAAAATGAGGAGATGGAGGACTAGGTCCAGCAGGGAGACTGGCATGCTGGCCTCCCCAGGGAAGGTACAGCACAACTCTGCCCCTGGGCAGGCAGGTGCAGGGCGGTAGAGTCTTCACCAAGCTTTGAAGGACCAAGACTTTCCAGGAAGCCAGGGGAAATAGGGCCACCTTGGTAGAAGGAAGTTGGCTCACCCAAATGAGGAGGTACTGTTTGGACAAGTTTAAGATGTGTCTGTGATACTCATCTGCTGTGTTCTTCTCTTAGCCCATCTGCCTCTGAGCCCTGTCCCGTCTCTGTTTTTGGCAGTCACAGCCCTTTACCAATCTCTGCCCTACGTAAATGGTGACAAATGGAAGATGGATCATGTCCTTATTTCTCCCATCACAGTGAACCCCAGTCTCTAATCTGAAGTGGGATAGAAATTCCTAACTGCAGGGAAAAAATGTCAGAGGAGAATAAGATAGAACTTAGGGCTCCAAGGCAAGCTTGAACAACATAAAACCTTAAAAACACACAACAAAAACCCCTCACAAGTGGTACTTTTGCAGTACGAAAGTTTGCTTCCCCAGAGAAGGGAATACTATTTACAGAAAGATGAGGCAACAAGGCTGTCCCTTACCCCCATACTGTGGCTCACAGGTCTACCTTCTTCTTTTCCCAAGAGATGGAGAGTTGGTTTAGCTCTGGGGAATGAAGCTTACATCCAGAGCTACTTGGTTCAGGCTGGCGGGGTGCAGGTAATTCCTATCTGTTTTCTGAAGTCAAAAATAGCCTGAGTAGGCGTGGGCCCTCAGGGTTAGCCTCTTCCACCAATGACAGTGCTGCTCACAGTGGAAGGGAGGAGGCAGAGGAAGCTGAGGCTGTGAGCATCAGGCTGCCCCCCAGCACGTTCATTTGTGCTGGGCTACAGGACAGTTACTGATACGGTTTGAGAGATTGCGTTTCACGTGTGTTTGACTCTATCAAATCTCAATGCATGGTATCTAATGCATGTAAAATAAGACACAGAAAGGATTGAAAGGAAGTGTATTTGAACAAAAGCTCCAACAAGCAAATTTGTCTTAACAAAAGGCAGAGATTTGTGCTGAGCACAGAACAGACACTAATACGGGATAGCTAGTATTGCTCCTAGTAGCAGATCACCTTCCCCATGGCTTAGCACATTTACAGAAAACTGTTCATCATGGAGGNTGTCCCCCTGACCACTCCGATAGTTTTCCTAGTAGAAAAGTTTGGTATTATTTCAAGTGTGACTTCTCCCTGGGAGATCTGTGTTAATTTCAAAGCCTCACTCTCCAAGGGAAATGTAGACCCTTATAAATGGAGCACAGGCATTGTTAGGAATGCTGGAAAGATACACTTACGGCCAAGCTCACTCTGCTGGCCCAGGTCAACTTCTTTGCTGGTGTTAAGACAGTCTTCCTGAGGGTTGTATCCTCAGAGGAAAATGTTCTTCTTTTTTCTTTTTAATAGCAATTCTGCTGTTTATAGGAGAAGGCGATGGCACCCCACTCCAGTACTCTTGCCTGGAAAATCCCATGGACAGGGGAGCCTGGTAGGCTGCAGTCCATGGGGTCACGAAGAGTCGGACACGACTGAGTGACTTCCCTTTCACTGTTCACTTTCTTGCATTGGAGAAGGAAATGGCAACCCACTCCAGTGTTTTTGCCTGGAGAATCCCAGGGATGGGGGAGCCTGGTTGGCTGCCGTCTATGGGGTCACACAGTCGGACATGACTGAAGTGACTTAGCAGCAGTAGCAGCAGCTGTTTATAACTTTCACAAAAGATGATGTTCGAAAGAGAGACTTATAAAATAGCTTTCTGTGTTCATACATCAATTCATGCATTTTTTCTAAGGAAGTACCTCTTTTTTTCTGAAGGTGCATGTGGAGTCTCTTAACTAGACAACTGGTATGAAAGTTCAAGATTCAACAACTCTACCATCCTCTTGGGCAGATCTATTTTAAATTCAGTTTTTGTTTTTCATAATTCATCATAGGATGCCTCACTGGGCTCCAAACATCAGGCTTTGTTAGGATTCTGAGCTTCTGGCAGCCAAGGTATTCTGTGTTCTGGGCATGGACTTCTGGTTAAAGGTGTGGATTCAAGAAGGTATAAGCAGAAACATTTCATCCTCTGCTACTCTCCTTCTATTTACTACATTTTTATGCCCATCATATTTAAGAAGGTGCCTAATATCAAGGAGTCAACAATCCCATTCTCTCATCTCATTGCTTGTACCTTTTATTTCATTCATGTATCAGACTATGTACAGAGCCCTCTGGCATGGCTCCAGGTCAGTAGTTACTAGCAAGCTATTCAAGGAAGAAACTCCCTTTCTATTCATGCACTCATGCATGCATTCCAGAACCCTATTGAGTGTCTACCATGGGTCCAGGACTGTTCTAGAGGCAAACCTATGGAGGTGAGTCAGAGGGTCTCTTTATTTCCTTTTTATCCTTGAAGTTTATATTTGATTTCCTTTTCAGTTAGTTTTCATCCCAAAACATTAATCTCTGGAAGTTGTTTGAGGACAGTCAACAAGGCCAGACACAGTGGGAACCTCCTCCACCCACAGTCCAAACAGTCCTATTTCTCTCCTAAAAACAAACAAACAGACTTATCTGGCTGTGCTGGGTCTCAGTTGTAGCATGTGGGACCTAGTTCCCTGATCAAGGATTGAACCCAGGCCCCCTGCATTTGGAGTGTAGAGTCTTATCCACTGAACCACCACAGAAGACCCCTATTTCTCTTTTTTAAAAGGTTTCTCTGACTCCTGAGACAATGTCCCACATCTATCCTGAATAATGACCATCAGTTCAGTTCAGTCGCTCAGTTGTGTCCGACTCTTTCCGACCTCATGGACTGCAGCACTCCAGGCTTCCCTGTCCATCACCAACTCCCAGAGCCTACTCAAACTCATGTCCACCGAGTCAGTGATGCCATCCAACCATCTCATCCTCAGGTGTTTCTTTCTCCTGCCTTCAATCTTTCCTAGCACCAGGGTTTTTCCAATGAGTTGGTTCTTCGCATCAGGTGGTCAAAGTATTGGAGTTTCAGCTTTAGCATCAGTCCTTCCAATGAATATTTAGGACTGATTTCCTTTAGGACGGACTGGTTGGATCTCCTTGCAGTCCAAGGGACTCTCAAGAGTCTTTTCCAACACCAGAGTTCAAAAGCATCCATGCTTCAGTGCTCAGCTTTCTTTATTGTCCAAATCTCACATCCATATGTGACTACTGGTAAAACCATTGCTTTGACTAGATGGACCTTTATTGGCAAAGTAATGTCTCTGCTTTTAATATGCTCTCTGGGTTGGTCATAACTTTTCTTCCAAGGAGCAAGCGTCCTTTAATTTCATGGCTGCAATCACCATCTGCAGTGACTTTAGATGTTGCTCAGTCGTGTCCGACTCTTTGTGACCCCGTGGACTGTAGCCCACCAGGCTCTTCCATCCATGGAATTCTCCAGGTAAGAATATTGGAGTGGGTTGCCATTTCCTTCTCCAGGGGATCTTCCTGACCCAGGGATCAAACCCAGGTCTCTTGCATTGCAGGCAGATGCTTTAACCTCTGAGCCACCAGGGAAGCAGTGACTTTGGAGCCCCCCAAAATAAAGTCTGTCACTGTTTCCATTGTTTCCCCATCTATTTCCCATGAAGTGATGGGAATGGATGCCATGATCTTTGTTTTCTGAATGTTGACTTTTAAGCCAACTTTTTCACTCTCCTCTTTCACAAAGATACTCTTTAGTTCTACGCTTTCTGCCATAACGGTGGTGTCATCTGTGTATCTGAGGTTATTGATATTTCTCCCAGCAATCTTGATTCCAGGGTGTGTTTCATCCAACCTGGCATTTCTCATGATGTACTTTGCATATAAGTTAAATAAGCAGGGTGACAATATACAGCCTCGTACTCCTCTGCCGATTTGGAACCAATTTGTTGTTACATGTTCAGTTCTAACTGTCACTTCCTGACATGCAAACAGGTTTCTCAGGAGGCAGGTCAGGTGGTCTGGTATTCCCATCTCTTTAAGAATTTTCCATAGTTTGTTGTTATCCACAGTCAAAGGCTTTTTATTGGGTAGTCAATAAAGCAAAATAAATGTTTTTCTGGAACTCTTGCTTTTTCAATGATGCAGCAGGTGCTGGCAATTTGATCTCTGGTTTCTCTGCTTTTGCTAAATCCAGCTTGAACATCTGGAAGTTCATGGTTCACCTACTGTTGAAGCCTGGCTTAGAGAATTTTGAGCATTACTTTGTTAGCGTGTGAGATGAGTGAAATTGTGTGGTAGTTTGAACATTCTTTGGCATTGCCTTTCTTTGGGATTGGAATGAAAACTGACCTTTTCCAGTCCTGTGGCCACTGTTGAGTTTTCCAGATTTGCTGGCACATTGAGTGCAGCACTTTCACAGCATCATCTTTCAGGATTTGAAAGAGCTCAGCTGGAATTCCATCACCTCCACTAGCTTTGTTCGTATTGATGCTTCCTAAGGCCAACTTGACTTTACATGCCAGGATGTCTGGCTCTAGATGTGCGATCACACCATTGTGGTTATCTGAGTCATGAAGATCTTTTTGTATAGTTCTTCTGTATATTCTTGCCACCTCTTCTTAGTATTTTCTGCTTCTGTTAGGCCCATACCATTTCTGTCCTTTATTGTGCTCATCTTTACATGAAATATTCCCTTGGTATCTCTAATTTTCTTGAAGAGATCTCTAGTCTTTCCCATTCTGTTGTTTTCCTCGATTTCTTTGCATTGATTGCTGAGGAAGGTTTTCTTATCTCTCCTTGCTATTCTTTGGAACTCTGCATTCAAATGGATATATCTTTCTTTTCTCCTTTGCCTTTCACTTCTCTTTTCTCAGCTATTTGTAAGGCCTTGTCAGACAACCATTTTGCCTTTTTGTATTTCTTTTCCTTGGGGATGGTCTTGATCCTGCCTCCTGTACAGTGTCATAAACCTCTGTCCATAATTCTTCAGGCACTCTGTCTATCAGATCTAATCTCTTGAATCTGTTTGTCACTTCCACTGTATAATGGGAAGGGATTTGATTTAGGTCATACCTGAATGGTCTAGTGGTTTTCCCTACTTTCTTCAATTTAAGTCTGAATTTTGCAATAAGGAGTTCACGATCTGAGCCACAGTCAGCTCCCGGTCTTGTTTTTGCTGGCTGTACAGAAGAGCTTCTCCATCTTTGACTGCAAAGAATATAATCTTTCTGATTTCGGTAGTGACCATCTGGTGTTTTGTGGTGAAAAAAAATCACTTTCTTTAAACTAATACAATGTGTTTGTCCCCTAAAATAGAATTGGCTGTTACTTCTCTTTCTGAAGCACTATCAGGAAACCTAAGTAATCACTAGAATTCTGAAATTTGAATACATGTAATCTTTTAACTGTGGCTTATGTGACTCATACAGCATTAGAGAAATTAGCTTGACAGTCTTCCTTGCAGAAAAAATTCAATTTTCTTTTGGTCTCAGTTGCATAAACTGGAAATTTGCTGAAGGGATTTTAGCAAAAGGCAAATCTATCATTATCACATTAGGATTTATTAGAGGCAAAAATGGGACCATTAGTTAGAAACTACAGCATAGAGTATATTTTAGCTGTTTATACTTTCAGCGAAACTATGTAAAACAAGAAAATCCCTACTGGAAATAAATTTTAGAGTAGCAGGATAATTTCAGGATCTATTCATTCCATCCCACTTGAGGGGTCTTTTTTTTTCCTTTTTTAATGAAATTCTAATCATTATTAATATGGAAATGCTAATTAGTCTAGGAGTAATTAAAAATTTGCCCAAGCCCAAAGAGATTGCCTATTTGGCAACTGAAAAGAAGAAATTTTCCTTTGTAGCTATNAGGGGTCTTTTTTTTTCCTTTTTTAATGAAATTCTAATCATTATTAATATGGAAATGCTAATTAGTCTAGGAGTAATTAAAAATTTGCCCAAGCCCAAAGAGATTGCCTATTTGGCAACTGAAAAGAAGAAATTTTCCTTTGTAGCTATTCATTTGCTTCCCTGGTGGTTCAGACAGTAAAGCGTCAGCCTGCAATGCGGGAGACCCAGGTTTGATCCCTGGGTTGGGAAGATACCCTGGAGCAGGAAATGGCAACCCACTCCAGTACTCCTGGCTGGAAAATTCCATGGATGGAGGAGCCTGGTGGGCTATAGTCCATGGGGTCGCAAAGTGTCAGACATGACTAAGCAACTTCATTTTTCTTTAGTTTGCAAAGACATCTTGCATTCTTGTCAGGAAAATACTGGGACTTGATAGAAGATCAACTTTGATGATATAAGTAGTATATAGTATTACTATAGTAGTACTTTAAGTAATACTACTAGTACTATTATACTAAGTACTAGTAGGGTACTGGTAGTACTGGAGGTAAAGAATAGCTCAGCTGGTAAAGAATCGGCCTGCAAGGCAGGAGACCCCAGTTTGATTCCTGGGTCAGGAAGATCCCTTGGAAAAGGGACAGGCTACCTATTCCAGTATTCTTGGGCTTCCCTGGTGACTCCTTTGGTAAAGACTCCGCCTGCAATGCAGGAGACCTGGGTTTGATCCCTGGGTTGGGAAGATCCCCTGGAGAAGGGAAAGGCTTCAGTATTCTGGCCTGGAGAATTCCATGAACTGTATAGTCCATGGGGTTGCAAAGAGTTGGACACAACTGAGTGACTTTCACTCATACTTAACTTGATGATATAAAAACGTTGAGATTTTTCTGCAAAAAAACTAATAATATAAGCACCATAGGCACTGAGTACCAGGAATATCAATCCTACCCTAGCACTGAAAACACTTAACAGGAACATTTCATAGCTTTATAAGTTAACATGTTGCTGCTACAACAAATTAGCACAAATATAGTGGCTTGAAACAGCATACATTTATTATCTCACAGTTTGGGAACTCAAAAGTTCAAAATGAGGCTTATAGGGCTAAAATCAAGGTCTCCACAGGGCTGGTTCCTTCTGGTACCTCCAGGGAACAGTCCACTCCTTGCCTCTTGTATTTTTTAGATGCTTCCGACATGCCTTGGCTCATAGTCATTTCTTCCCAATCACTCCAATCTTCTACTATCCTCATCATCTTCTGGTTTCTCTTATAAGGAACTCTGTGATTTCACTGGGCTCACCCAGATAATCCAGGATAATCTCTCCATCTCAAAATCTTTACCTTAATCATATTCATGAGGTCCTTATACCACGTAAGGTCTCTTTTACTATTCATAGGTTCCAGGGATTATGCTGTGGGCATCTTTGGAGTATCATCATTCAGCCTACCACATTCTCAGGTCTCATAATAAGTCCCAGTCTATTTAAGACTGAGAACATCTCAAATGGAGAAAAAATTAAATGAAGATATTTTGTAAACTCTAGAAAGATGATACCCATATTAATAGTTAATGCCATATATCTAGTTCTGTGGGTCTAGGAAAATCTCCAATCGGAAGAGCTTCATTACTCTTTATTTTTCAGCTTTATTGAGGTATGACTGACAATAAATTGTACATATTCAAAATGAACAACATAATTATTTGACATAGGTATGCTTTACAAACCTATGGCAGAAAGCAAAGAGGAACTAAAGAGCCTCTTGATGAAGGTGAAAGAGGAGAGTGAAAAAGCTGGCTTAAAACTCAACATTCAAAAATCGAAGATCATGGCATCTAGTCCCATCACCTCATGGCAAATAGATGGGGAAACAATGGAACCAGTGACAGGACTTTNTGTTCCTGGGGCTGCTGCGGAGCCCACGGGGTAGTCCTTGCTGAGTACTAAAAAGGTTGTTGCTTTGGGCAAAACCTGCCAACATGGCTCAGGGCAGGTCCACACGGCGCCTGGATCTCGGTGGCCTGATGCCTGAAAGGTGAGGACAGTGATTCTGTGAGTTCAGCTCCTGTTGAGAGGACTGTGGGAGTGAGAGGGCGGTCTTTTCTCAATTTGTGGGAGGAGACTAGTTAATAAATGACGAGACAGCCATACAGTGTAAGAAGTGTGAAATTTATGTGGACAAGCTAATGTGAAATTATGATATCAAAGATAAAGTGAAAGAAATGTATGGCAGATTCAGAGTATCATCTTTTGAGTTAAAAACAGGATCTATGATCGTCTATCTTAATTATGTATATGCATAAACATTTCTGGAAGGATCCGTAATAAATCTGTTGGCAGTTAACTTTGAGGGGTGGGACTGAAGGAGTCTGGGGAGGGAGAGAGAGAAACTGAATTCTCATCACACATTCTTCTGTGTTTTTGAAAAAAACAATTTATCACGTAAGTGTTAACTTCCAAGATTTTTTAAGATGCAAAAGGAATTAAGCTAATGGATAGAACCATACTCACTTAAAATTTCCATCCCTAACACTTTTTGAACCTTGCCACCTGCTATTCAATAATGAATATTTAAAAATACTTGGTAACAGCTGCTCACTCTTCTTTTGACAGCTTGTATATTCACAGGCACACATTTGTTTGTGGCTATGATTAGAACACAGTCAATAATCTGGTTCTGTCTGCAGAAAGGAATTGAGTTGGGCTAATTCTGAGGTTTCCTGGAAAGAGTCCTACGGCCTTGAGGAGGCTCACCACCTGAGCCTGTATGGGATCCCCAGGATGAGACAGGGATGCAGTTTGAGGGGACCAGACTCGGGAGGGCTGAGCCAGGCCAAGCGGTTGTAGACCCAAGTGCTGCAGCGCTGGGTGCACTGGGGATGGGTCAAGGCTGGGGTGGGGGGCGACGTGTCTCCCCGCACCTCTGACAGCCACTCGGGCTCCTGTTCTCTGCCCCCGGCGGGGGTCTTCTCGGTCACACCCAGGAGACGGCCTGTGCTTCAGGGTGGCCTTTGTGAGCACGAGCCAGAACGCCTCCCGTGAGGGATGCTCTCTAACGTGTCCTCAAGAGCCTGGTCTGGCTAGGGCAGGGGGTCTGAGGACCCCAAACATTCTAAATCCCCCTGGCCCCCAGGGAGGCAGCCCTATACCCGCCTCACCTCAGTCAGGGCTGACGGGACTTTCCTCTGCTTCCTGAAGGCCGAGGGGTTGATGCTGTGGAAGACGGACGAGAAGGCGCTGCTCGAGAAGCGGGTGGAGGAGAGGGGGAAGCTCATGCTCAGGGGCCGCTCTGCAGCGAGACAAGCCGCAGGGAGGGAGGTGAGCATCTGTGCCCACAGTGGGGACACAGGCGCCTCCAAGACCTGAGCTCCCGGCCCTCCCGAGACGGCACCCAGNCCCCCGGTTATATTTGTCATTCCTGCCACACCCATTCTTAGAATAACCTTCCATTGCCAACACCCAAGTCCCTCTTCTTTCCACCCTTCGGGACTCTTGGAGAGCTCATGGCAAATGCTTCTGTACTGACAGCTGTTTTCAAATTCCCAAGCATGCAATATCTGTGCCCTGATTTAGGTGGGCGACGAATGGGTGTGAACGAGATGGGCACCTCCCAGCCTTGGAGAATGGCCAGGCCAGAGAAGGAAGCAGACAGAGGTCCGCATAACCAAAATCCAGGCTGAGCCAGCTAAGGTACTAGAAAGGTAGAGATAAAAATACTGGTGTGCAGGTGCAACGGGGCGCCGAGATGAACTCCGCAAATAAACAGGGTGGTCCTGGAGCAGGCCTGGCGTGCTGCTGTCCATGGGGTCACAAAGAGTCGGACACGACTGAGCAACTGAACTGAAATTCCTGGGGAAGACAAACTGAGCGAACCGAGCCAAATGGCAGGGCTTGCATTTCTTAGCTCTGAGGTTCCCTGTGAGGATGCTAAACAGAAAAGTTAGAGAACACATNCCAGTCTGTCCTAAAGGAAATCAGTCCTGAATATTCATTGGAAGGGCTGATGCTGAAGCTGAAGCTCCAGTGCTTTGGCCAACTGATGTGAGGAGCCAGTTCATTAGAAAAGACCCTGATGCTGGGAAAGACTCAGGGCAGGAGGAGAAGGGGACAACAGAGGATGAGATGGCTGGATGGCATCACCGACTCAACAGACATGAGTTTGAGCAAGCTCCAGGAGATGGTGATGGACAGGGAAGCCTGACCAAACAACAACATACTTCACGAGCAGGTTAATTTACATATTCATTGCCTCATATAACTGCATTTTTGGGGGTAAGAATGCTTAAAATCTATTCTCTTAGGAAAGTTCAGTTACATAATGCTGTATTATTAACTCAGTCACCATGCTGTACTTTCAGTCCCCAGAGCTTATTTTGTAACTTAAAGTTTGTACCTTTGACCAGCATTTCCCTATATCCCCAACTCATCAGTTCCTGGTAACCACCATCCTACTGTCTGTTTCTGTGAGTTCAACTTTTTTTTTTTTTTTAAGGTTCCACATTTATAAGTGAGATGGTACAGTATTTGTCTTTATCTGGCTAGTTTCACTTAACATAATGTCTGCTAGATTCATTCATGTTGCTGCAAATGGCAGGTATTGCTTGTGCTGCAATTTCTTCTCAGCTGGAGATTCTCCTGAAACTCTTATCAGTTATAATCAAGGATGTGAGT
This sequence comes from Neotragus pygmaeus, assembly GCA_006410875.1. Classification (NCBI taxonomy): domain Eukaryota; kingdom Metazoa; phylum Chordata; class Mammalia; order Artiodactyla; family Bovidae; genus Neotragus; species Neotragus pygmaeus. Next base: position 786,878 of record SJYV01022774.1, read on the forward strand.
TTGGGTGTGGGGGAGTGGGGTAGATCTGTCCTTGATCTTAAAAAAAGAGAAGCTAACATCTCCACTGCCCAGAATGCTAGGACAAAGCTGCACAGAGAGTGGGGCTCAATAAATGCTTGCTATTGAATGGAACTTCACACTGCTTGCTCTCATATCATCTCTGCTTCTCTACAATCAAGCTCTGTCCTATGGGGGATCCAAGGGCTCAGAAGTGAGTAAGAAATCACCATAGGATGTGGTTGAAGCAGAAAAAATATCCTTCTTCTTCTACTTAAACCACAACATGTTCAGATATCACAGGAAAAAAAAAATTGTTCTCACCATTGCAGTATGCCAATAGTTCTTAAAATCAATGGCAGTTGACCCAGTTTGGAAATAGGAGGGTAGATGTTAACCGAATGGAACAAAGGGACTCGTAGGTAAGGGAGTCAGTATTGAAAATGGTATACGGATTGGAGAAGGAATTAAAGGACAATGAAGTATTGACCAGAGGTGAAGCTGCTATTTGCTAATTAATACTATAGCTGTGAAATAAGAAAAGAAATGAAAGAACGTGATAGCAAGTAAGTGATGATTTCAGGATGAAAGACAATAGTACAGTGATTATGTAAGTGTTGGTTTTTACAGAATATCATGCTCATTAACAACTTTAAAAAGTGACAAGATTCAAGTACAGTCCAAAGCTGATAATTGATACTATAAATATCTTGTAACATAACTAAAAAGAAATGTGGATTTAACTATAGAAATGTAATTACACATAAAGATCACAACTTCTTCTGGGAGGTTGACCAATGGTGTTTGAAATGCTTCCAATTATTTTAAAATCTGTTTTTGGCTATAATACGACAAATTTGAGAAAATTTAAAAGTAATTTTAAAGTTTTAAGGTATGTCAACCGAAATTCTAAAACTGCCTCATTAACATGTTATTAAAATATGTGGAATGCTACTGTATTTTAGCATTCTATTATTTTAAAGCCCTCAGATCCAAAGCCCATAGATGCAAAATACAAGTTTATAAAAATCTCCCAGTGTGTCATAAAATGTCACCATTGGTTCCTTGGGTAAAAGGAAACTAGCTGTTCAAACAATTAAAATTCAAGCATGGTACTTCCCCAATGGCTCAGTGGATAAAGAATCCACCTGCCAGTGCAGGAGATGCAGCGATGAGGGTTCAATCCCTGCTCAGAAAGATCCCCTGGAGAAGGAAATGGCAATCTACTCCAGTATTCTTGCCAGGAAAATCCCAAGGACGGTGGACCCTGGAGGGCTACAGTCCATGGGGTCTTAAAAAGTTGGACTCGACTGAATGACTAAGCACTTTAGGAACAGAAATGCAGAGATTCATCTCTTTAAGCTTTCCTTCATGGTGAGTTGGATGCAGCTTGGAGGATCTCAGAGGAGGGTGGATGCTTCTTAGGACATTAGATAATCATAGCTATTATTGCAATAGAAATATTGCGAAGGAAAAACTTGCTGGTGGGTGAGAATTATCTTGGATGAATCCATAGTCACCAGCTTTCTTAGGCTGAGGAAAATAAATATTACCAGTGGGTTTGAAGTTGAGGGAATTCTCAGGGGTTGATTTATTCAAACCAAAAGTGAGACTCATAAACTTGAAAATTAAGGTATTAATTTATATTGGGAGCAATAACTCAGGATACTTTAGTACTCTGTCCTGGAATCCACTCCAACGAATAAATATGAAGCTGAGAGCAGAGGTGGAATAAAGGGGATGAGGGGTTGACCAACAATGAACGCTCTATGCAACACTGGAGACGAATCTATCTAGGTATCAGATCCTCTTCATCAACCTGCTGTCATCTCAGGTAGCTGAAGGGCTGTCTGGTCCTTGACACATCTCATCTCTAGTCAGTTCATTTGGCTGATGATATATATTTAAAATATTTTGAGGCTGACTGATCTCTTTATCATTTTATTAATTCTCTACATTTTTCCTGTTGGATGACCGTATTTTCTGATCTTATTTCTTAACTTTTTAGACATTTTCTTGGACAGCTCTACAGACTGACATTCAATTGTATCTAGTGTTCAACTGGAAATCTCATCTTATGATTTACCTACCACACAGATGGCATGAAACATATCTAAAGGCAAATCTAACCATGTAACTGCCCAGCTTAAAAACTCTTCAGTAATTCCCTGCTGTTCATCTACTGAAATGGGCTTCTCAGGTGGTGCAGTATTAAAAAAAAATCCACCTGCCAATGCAGAATACCCAAGTTTGATCCCTGGGTTGGGAAGATCCCCTATTTCCTTGCCTGGAAAATCCTAAAGACAGAGGAGACTGGAGAGCTATAGTCCATGGGGTCACAAAGAGTTGAACACGATAAAGTGACTGAACGTGCACAAAAGCTTCTTAGTTATGGCAGACCAATTGCCTTCTGAGCTGACCCTTGCCTTTCTCACCAGCCCTGTCTTTAGGGGTGGCCCCAGCCCCCCTTTTTTCATGCTAAGGCCATGTGAAATTTTTTTGCAGTTCCTCTAATATGTTACATGATCTCACTCCAATCCTCTCTGAACACACATGTATTCTCTTGCCTGGAATGACCTTGACTCCCTTGCTGGCTTGGAAATACATTTTCTATTAAGTCGTCGCCAATCTACTCAGGTTTGATAATCAATTACTCCCTCCTTTGTTCTCCTAAGGGTCTCGGATATGTTGGTGACAGCATCTCTAACATGGTATTTCCTGTCCTTATTCGTCTATCTGTCCAGACAGTAAGCTGTTTGGTTATTTCCAGTGCCTGGCACAATCCCTGGTGAAAAGCAAGTCTCAATGAATGTTTGCTGAAAACATGAATAAAAGTCTTACATTTATAAATTTGCAGCCTACAGTACTGAAAAAGACAAAAAAAAGGGGAGAAAGAAAGGCCACATGTTAAAAATCTTTGAATGATGAAGCCAAGGACTGATCACATAACAGGAGAAACGAATGTGATGGAGGAGAAATTTATGATGTAAATGCTTTGATAACCCTGCCAAATGTCATTCCCTTAATTATGTTACAATATTTGTATAGATTTATCCATATTTGCACATTTCTTTGTTTGCTATTCATTCTTTTATCTCAGTTTTGCCTTGTGGAATTATTTTACTTATTTCTTAAGTAAAGGAAAATGTCTTTTGTTCACACTCCCGAGTCACATTTTAGCTAGGTAAAGTACTCTACTTTGATGTGACTGTCTCCCAGCATCTTGAGGATGTGATATTTTTCACACAATTCTGGCTTCTATTAAGACCTCAGTTGATTGTCAGTGCTTCTGTTTTCTCTCACTGTACATTTCTTTCTACTTATCCTATGTGGGATATATCATGCTTTATTTATCTGATAAACATATGTGTGTATGTGTGTGCTTGGTCATTAAGTTGTATCTGACTGTTTCTCACCAGGCTCCTCTGTCCATGGGATTTCTCAGGTAAGAACACTGGAGTGGGTTGCCATTTCCTTCTCCAGGGGATCTTCCCAACCCAGGGATAGAACATGTGTCTCCTGCATTGGCAGGCAGATTCTTTTCCGCTGAGCCGCCAGGGAAGCCCCAAGATATGTATCATATATATTAAATTCCTTATATGTATAATATATATAAGAACTCATATATGTTAAGAAATAATAATAAAATAATTTATTGAGATGAAATTCATACAGAAAAATTAACCATTTGAAGTGAACAATTCAGTTCCCTAACTCTTATATTTTAGAACATCATTTCTGCCCTATTCTGCCTATTCTCTTTCAGGAACTCCAAGTAATATTCAATTTTTTGTCCTATCCTCTATGATTCTGATCTCTCTTTCATTTTTCTCTTTGTGCTATATCCTGTGTAATTTCTTCAGTTCTGTCTTTGACCTCAATAAATCATCTGTGAATATATTTTTCTTGTGATGAGAACTTTTAAGATCTACTCTCTGAGCAACTTTAAAATATACGATGCAGTGTTATTAACTATAGTCACCATGCTATTCATTACATTTATATTACTTACTTTATATATTTATACATTTTGACCCCCTTTATCCCTTCACCTACTCCCTACCCCTATTTCTGGCATCCACCAATCTATTCTCTGTATTCAAGTTCATTAAAAAAAATTCCACATATAAATAAGATCATACAATATTTGTCTTTCTCTGACTTATTTCACTCAGCATAATGCCTTCAATTTTTTTACGGCTGGATAACACACCGTTAAACACACACACACACACACACACACACACACACACATGTATACCACACCTTCTTTATCCATTCATTCATCTATCCATGGACACTTACGTTGCTTCCTTCAATGACAAAATTTTTAATTTTAGAAGTTATTTTTTTCCAAATATCCTGGTCATTTATGATACTCTGCTATTGTTTACTCATATTTTTGACACCTTTAGAGGAATCACATGGAAACTGATGGCTGGCTTCTATAAACATTTATTTTACATTATCCATGAGACAATTTCAGTACTGGAAATTCTTTGGCATCTTATGCAGCCATGACTTTTTGCTCATGGTGACTCATTTCACCATTTTTAAAAATTTTTGCTGTTTTATGTTGGTGTCACTGGCAAAGCCATTAAATAATTCCTGGGGAATAAAATCAGAAGCTGAGTGATAAAATCTAACCTTTTTTCTTTTTCCTATTGTGCTCAGTCTAGTGTCACTTGCTCTTAGGTGCTACACGCACTGGCCTTGAGCCTGGCACATCAGACCCAAGTTCCTTGGGTGAATGGCTGTGCAGGCACCTCAGCTCTGTGGGCAGACGCACACTTCTAGCCAAGAAGGCAGGGGTGGCGTGGGGAGGGGCAGGTGCAGAGAGGATGCCCCCCTGGCACTGTGATGGTAGCCTGCACAGAACAGCAGCACCACCCCCCTGAATCTCTCCCCGAGATCCCTATAAAGCAGTCCTGCCCACAGCCTGTCAGGGAGAGTGTGTCCTCTAGAGCCCAAGCTTCCACCTCTCCTTCATTTGGTCAAAGAAGAAAGCTTTCCTTTGCTTCTGAATCTAATTCATTCTTGTTCCATTGGCTCCAACAACACCGGGCAGGCAGACCCTGGTCAGGGACTGACTTGGGAGGCTTGGTAATACTGGGAGCTCACATTTGGCTGATCTGGGTAATCCTAAATTCTGACTTGAGGGTATATTTTCCTATAGAAGGCCTGGATAATGGAGGTAGTGTGATTTGAAACACAATTCCAAGTAAAAGGGCCAAAGTTAAAAATTCTCAGGTGAGAATTTCCAATTTTTATATTACTCTTTGACCCAGAGCAAGAATCAGAATACAAAGTTTCCCAGTTTTCTCCCTTTTCCCAGGAGACAGGGCCAATATTGGCTGGTGCCTGGATTCTAATTCTGCTCTGCTCAAGTCGAGGGCTTTCTTCTTATTCCAGAACAGTCATTAAAAACCTAAGGTTCTGGGGACTTCCCTGGCAGTCCAGTGGCTGAAACTTCATGCTCCCAAGGCAGGAGGCTCAGGTTCGATATCTGGTCAGGGAACTAGATCCCACATGCAGGAACTAAGAGTTCTTGGCTCAGAGGTTAAAGCATCTGCCTGGAATGCAGGAGACCTTGGTTTCATCCCTGGGTTGGGAAGATCCCCTGGAGAAGGAAATGGCAACCCACTCCAGTACTCTTGCCTGGAGAATCCCATGGAGGGAGGAGTCTGGTAGGCTACAGTCCATGGGGTCGCAAAGAGTTGGACACGACTGAGCGACTTCACACGCACACACACATACACACACACACAAGAGTTCACATGGCTCAACTAGAAATCCCACATGCTGCAACTAGGACCCAGCACCCAAATAAATAAATAAAATAAACAAAAATAAAGTATCAGCACAGTATACACAGCTCAATGGTAAAGAATCTGCCTGCAATGCAGGAGACTCAGGAGATGTGGGTTCAATCCCTGGGTCAGGAAGATGCCATGGAGGAGGAAATGGCAACCCACTCCAGTATTCTTGCCTGGAGAATGTCATGGAAGAGGAGCCTGGTGGGCTATAGTCCACAGGGTCACAAACAGTTGGACACGACTGAGCACACACACACACACACACACACAGAGTATACATTATAAAAGTCTTATTAATCTTCCAATATTAAACTATAAATCTGCAGAACTGTCTTTAAAATAAAGAAAAACAAAACAAACAAACAAAAAACCTATGGTTCTTTTCCTATATTTGAGGTGTTTTTGTGGAGGAATAGTTAATTTTCCAGTATGTGCTATATCACTGAAAGTAACTATCATCTTTGACAGTGGAAACACCTCCTGGACCATTTCATATTACATGTATAAAGAAATCAGGAATTATGAGTTAACCATGTAAAGTCTGGTAATAACTTTCTTAGCAATTTTTGATAAAGAACAAAAATACAGTCTAGTTGACATATGATACAAGTTGAGATATATAATGAAATTCTAAGAAGAGTTTTATTATAGGATAATACAGATATAGTGTTTATTCTAACATGATAGCCAAAAGACTAATAGTGCAATTTGGAACTTACTAATGAAAATCATTACTCAGATTGAAGCATTCAGTTAGCACCCTAAAAATCTATCTTTTTATATGTTGCTAAAGGAAATTGGCTTTGATCTATGAGGATGTATGTATGCATCAAGAGTGGTTCACAGTAGAACTGTCAGTTTAGATCATGAGAAGCCAACACATATTTTTCCTTGAAAAGAATTTCACTAAAAAGGAACTGATTGGAGCTTAAAGGTCATTTAGCACAAGTTCCAGCTAACATGAAATGTGTGGTCAGTTCATTTCAGTTGAGTTCAGTCGCTCAGTTGTGTCCGACTCTTTGCGACCCCATGGACTATAGCCCACCAGGCCCCTCTGTCCATGGGATTCTCCAGGCAAGAATACTGGAGTGGGTTACCATTTCCTTCTCCAGGGAATCTTCCCAACCCAGGATTGAACCTGTGTCTCTTGCACTGTGGCAGATTCTTTACTGTCTGAGTCATCAGGGAAGCGCCACAAATAAGAGAAATAATATCAAACAGTCCTACATGCCCTTTTAATTTTCTTTCAAAAGAAAATTTAGATAATGCACTTTGTTTTTAACCTGTTCCTTTTTCTGGAGTGTTTTTCTTTGTCTTAGTAAATAAATAACAACAACAACAAAATCTCTGAAGCCTCTGAATACTCTATTTTTCTTAGAGCCTGTATGATATCTCTGTAGTGTAAGTTAATATGAAAAGCTTTGAGGATGTTTAAAATGACTTTTATATCATTTCTAAAAACTGGCAAGGGAAATTATCTCTAAAGATATCAATCTCATTGACTTGGTGGTTTTATTAAATTTTAATTGCCCTTTCAATATTTCCATTGTTGAGGAGTACAAGGTAATATTCAGCCATTTGGAGCTTGAGAGATAAATATATAATTTTCATAAAGATCCTTTAATCCTTAGACACTGGTTGAGCAATAACACAGAATTAAATAGAGCTGTCAGCATCGAATCTATGACTGAGTCACAGCAGGTGACCTGTGCTCTAGACAGAGGAGCTTGGGCCCTTGTGCAAGAACAAAGGTATTTGAAAAGGTCACTGCTTCAAATCTAGAGTTCAGTAGAGAATTTAAGACAATGGGTAGGATTGATTCACAGCCACTATTAGAAGAGAGTAGATCAGAAATTCTGAGGACAGGAACTCACATTGCTCTTGTGACCTGTTGCAAACCCAATACCTAACAAGCTCCTGGCACACAGTAGGTGCCTAATAAATATTTGATGAAAAATGATGAGATTAATATACAAACAGGAAGGGGCAATAAAGCTTTATGGTTTTAGGCACAGTTCTGATTTTCAGCCGAGAGCCTTTCCATGAGTCCAGACTCGGCTTACTTATAGCTTAACAGAAGTCTGAGAGATTGTCAGAAAGAAAATAGCAATCATTATTTCACCTTCATTCTAAATATGTTCTAAAAAATATTTACATAGAGACTCAATGTGGATAAATATCAGGTTAATTTTTAAGAATCAGCTACAAAAACATAAACTAAAATGTTTGGTAATATCTACATACATATATATATATATTGCAAAACACATCCTAACAACAGCAAAAATATAATTAATTTACAAATTACAATTCAAACTTATCACAGTAAGGCATTGCATGTAGAAATATATTCATTCAAACCTTTGAAACAAATTTTACTTACTTACGTATTCAGCTGTGCTTGGTTTTCATTGCTGCGTGGGCTTCTCTCGAGTTGCGATGCACTGGCTTCTCACTGTGGTGGCTTCTCTTGCTCGAGAGCATGGGCTCTAGAGCATTCGGGCTTTGGTAGGGCTTTAGTAGTTGTGGCACGTGGGCTCAGCAATTGTGGCTTCCGGGCTCTAGAGCACTGCCCAGTAGTTGCGGAGCATGAGCTTACTTCCCCGCAGCACTTGGGATCTTCCTACGCCAGGGATTGAATCCGTGTCTCCTGCAGTGGAAGGTGGATTCTTTACCATTGAGCCACCAGGGAAGCCCTCATTCAAACTTGCAAGAATTTCTACAGATAAGTTAAAGATAGTATTGGGAGCTAGATTTGAGGTATTTTAGAGGCAAATCTAGAAAGATACTAAGGAAATCAGAATTTGGAACTATGCCTATTTCTGTTCTGAAAAACAGTATTTCATAATAGTAAAATAATTCTTATTTATTATATACAGAATATAATAAACTTCAAGTATTAAATTATAAGCTTTTCCCAAAGATAACATGTAATGTATGCTTTTCTCCTCCCCAAAGGAACATAGGAATGATCAGAAAAAAAATATTGGTGTGCAATTTTGGTTTTACATAATTCAGATTCTTATTTTTTCCCAAAAGTGCACTTTTAAAGTGGAAAATGAAGACAGAGGTGATTTACAGCTCATAGGAAAAAAAAAAAGATTAAACAGTCTTTTTGGTCAGTGATTTAAATCGGAATTTAAATGGATATGTTTAAATGAGTTCCGCTCTGAAACACCTTAGAATACACTGTAACAGATGATTACTCAAATGAGTTAGAATTTGCATTTTATTTATCACATAAAAATCACTGTTATTGTTGGGCTGACAGATGGTCAGTCCTCAACAGATTGCAGTTTATTAGAAGGAAAGAGGAACATTACACCCCTCATATCTGGGGGACATGCCTGGCCCTGTTCCTCCAGCTTCAGAAGCTTTTCTCCTTTTATTTCTTCCAGTGGGATGCTCTCTCTCTCTCTTTTTTTTTTTAGCAGTGTTTCTTCCTCACTACTGCTTTGATCTTTGCATGAAATCAACAGAAATTTTAATCTGAATGCCAGAAGTTTCCATACTTCATATTCTGTTGACAGCAAAACAATTCTCCCCCCATATTTCTTCAGTAAAAGGGTCCAAAGTCAGCTTCTTACAAAATGAACTTAAAAATGGTTCAGTTCTAGTGGGATAAAATATTGTGTATTCAAAGTAAACAAAAAGAAACAAAGAAAATATCTATTATTTTCATTACCACGGATATTGCTCAGAGTATTCCCTTATTTCCAAATCCCATGTATAAATTATGCATTACATTATCACTGTTTATTTGAACTTGTTTTCATTAACTGTGTAAATAAGTTTCCTGGTTATTTTCCTGAAGGGTTGGCATAGCAACACTTGTTTAGACTGATCTAACTCCCTATAGCTTCCTGGTTCTCCCCTGGACCTGAATTACAAACTCTCCATTTCTCTTCTTTTTCATCTTCAGTGAAAATTTATAATTTGTTCTAAATGAATTCTCTTGGATTTGAAAGCCAAAAATAACTCATAACTCTAGTTGTATACCTTCTATATTCATTGAAATCATAAAGCTTTCTCTCAGAAAATTTCTGCTTGAAAAACCTATCATCTTAATAATGTTCCTAATGTTATTCCCAGCACAATTCTGGAATTTTTAATCACTACAGTGCTCTTGTTTTATCAAGTAAATTAATATGAAGGAAAGTGCTACGGAATCTATTAAAAAATAATCCTACTCAATGAAAAGAATGAGAGAGAGAAATGATTAATTCCCCATAATATCAAGAAGCAGAATTGTGAGCAAACTGTTGCATAAATTAACTCTTATTTTCTGGAAAGCAGAAGTTTGTTCCTACAGATCAACTGTCTCATCAGTTGGGAAGCAAGAAACAAAACAACAGATCCCAAATAAGGACGGATCTTGGGTGCTGATCAAATATTGGTAGAGAGAGGAAGATTTCATGAACACTGGTATCGATCTGAGAAGGGAGTTCTCAAATCAGGGAAAGACAGTATGAATTTGGTCATAAAATTCAAAATACAACTTTAGTGACAAACATAAAGCTTAAGCTGAAATTTATATCAACTATTAGATGAGTCCAGTAAGTAAGATATACCCAAGTAAGTAGTTATAGCTATAAGATGAAATGGCGAAAGTTTGATTAATGCACCAGGTGAACAGGATTCAACTTGATCTTTCAGTTGTTTTGGCTCTGTCTCTAGATTATTGCCTGATTGGGGGAAAGGGTGAACTTTTCATTTTAATGAGGGAAAATGCATTTTTTTTCCTTGTTCATGTATTAATGGGTCCTCTTTATGAACTGCATGGTGAAATCAATGCTTCTCATAGAACTGGCACCAAACAGATGGCTTTGTGTCAATATTTACCAGTGTACTTTATCCTAAAGTATGATATAAGGATAACATACGAGGAAGTGAGGCCAGATATTCACATTTGCATACACAGTAGAATTAGATCATCCACGATGCCTCAACGCTCTGTAACTGTTCTCAACTACCAAAATATAGTCCAATCCTACATTGACCAATATGGTGACCGCGGGCTAGATGTAACTGTGTGTGCTATGTGCCAGGTGGCGTCAGTTGTGTCCGACTCTGCGACCCCATGGACTGTAGCCCACCAGGCTCCTCTGTCCATGGGCTCTCCAGGCAAGGATACTAGAGTGGGTTCCATTTCCTCCCCCAGGGAATCTTCCAGCCCCAGGGATTGAACCCCGTCTCTCATGTCTCCTGCACTGGCCAAGCGGGTTCTTTACCTAGTGCCACCTGGGAAGCCCCATGACTATGTAAACTAAATTAAAAATTCAGTTCTTTAGTTGAACTGGCTATATTTCAATGCTCAGTCACTATACTTGGCCACTGATTGCGATATTGGACAGTGAAAATATAGACTATTTCTATCATTATAGAAAGTTCTATTGAACAGTGCTGTTGGTCTGATCCTGAAACTCTCCTCTGATAATTTACTTCTTCAATAATGATTTTCTTATTAAGCAATTAATATTATAGGAAATTTAAAAACCATAAATATGCCAAATGAACTTAAATATAATCAGTTAATCCTATAATGCATAACTACTGAATACTGTTTATTGGTGCTTTTTCTAAGCATACAAAAATTTTAAAAAGCAACATACTACACACTGTTTTTCTTCTTTATATCCTAAATTTATGAACATTTTTGTATGATATTTAAAAAATCTACATTCTTTTACATAGCTGCGTAATAGTGATTCAGACTACTGCTGTGAAGCTATTTATGGTCACTTTCTTAGGTAAAATCCTGGAATTGGACATCATGTGTGTTGATTTATTTCTGAAACTTCACTTTCAGGAGCTGAATTTGGAAAGAGAGAGAAGTCTGAACCTGTGTCCTCATTTGTGTAACACAGGATTTAATGAAATAACTTCCAAGTCCTCTTCCAGCTTTCCAAGTCTAAGAAATTTTTCAGTTAGTGTCAAACTCTGAAGTTACTAAAAAAGAAGAAACAAACAAACACAAAGGCTTGAGAAAGTAATTTTAAGAAAATTTTCTCTCTTAGACACGAGTTCAAGGATTGGGGAGAGTAGGGGAAAAATATAACCACATGGTGGCAGTAACATATAGTGAACTTTATTGGGGTGCTGCTTTGAGGGGTTTCGGTGGGGGAGTGGCTCAGGGGTTAAGAATCTGCCTGCAATGCAGGAGCTGCAGGTTCAATCCCTGGGTTGGGAAGATCTCCTGGAGGAGGGCATGGCAACCCACTCCAGTATTCTTGCCTGGAGAATCCCATGGACAGAGGAGCCTGCCTGGTAGGCTACAGTCCATGTGGTCGCAGACAGTCAGACATGACAAGCAACTTAGCATGCAATGCAGGGGTAGTTGGGAAGTTCCTCCAACCTTCAGGAGACAATGGTGTGGGAAAGAAAGTGAAAGTGAAAGTTGTTTCTCACCAACTCTTTGCAACCCCATGGACTGTGTAGTCCATGGAATTCTCCAGGCCAGGATACTGGAGTGGGTAGCCATTCCCTTCTCTAGGGGATCTTCACGATACAAGGATCGAACCCAGATCTCAATATTGTAAATCAACTATGCTTAATCACTCAGTCTTGTCCGACTCTTTGCGACCCCATGGACTGTAAACCACCAGACACTTCTGTCCATGGGGATTCATTCTCCAGGCAAGAATACTGGAGTGGGTTGCCATGCCCTCCTCCAGGGGATCTTCCCAACCCAGTGATCAAACCCAGGTCTCCCGCATTGTGGGCAGATTCACCAGCTGAGCCACCAGGGAACCCCCACCCAAATGAATGAATGAACAGTAGACTTTGGCTACTTTCACATATATATTCAAACTGCTTTCATTCACAGAAAGTGACTTTACAAACATACACACATCATCTGTCATGTATTAAGAGATCCACTTCATACTACCCGAGAATGTACACTTCCTAAGGCGGTAAATTTTTGGCTGCTTCTCAAACTGGACTCACTTGATCCTTTGGTCAAGTGGGCTAAAATGTCACAAATCTCCTGTGATCCCCAACATCTGTCCCTCATCTTACAACATAGTCATGTTCTAAATTTAAATGTATACTGAGAATGGGAAAGCCATGTCTGTGAACAGGTAAAACATGTCCTTAAAAGGACCTCAGTCCTTAAAATAAAATTGGCTCTACTTTCTCATCTCTTTGCCATCCCTATGCTAAAGATCAACTTCATTTCATACAAATTAATGAAAACTGAAATGTTTGAACAGGAGGTTAATTACTAGCTACAATGAGCAAATGGAATAGAAGTAATAACAGCTTCTGAACTGCCAGGTAATTGCTGGCAAACAGAAAGGACTGTCTTTGAATTGAAATTTGGAGCAGGGTGGAGTCAGTTTTAATAGAACTTTGAGGTTTTAAAAATCCCTAGTAAAGAATTCAACTGTCATCCTTATTATGGAAATTAACCCTAGCATCCAAAACAGCTGAGTACTGAATATCAGGCAGGAAGTGCTGACCAAGTCATTTGTTAAGCTGTGTTATATTAGCATATAAGCTATACCAAATATTTTAGACATTAAAGATGTATTTATAATAAAATGTATTATTCACCTCTCATTAACAGGTTATGTAAAACATGCAGACCTGGAAAATCTACTCAACTTTGATTTCTAATCCTGATTTTGCTACACTAATAGCAAAATAATGAGTCTCACTAAAAATACATAGTTTGTGAGGAAGTCCTTTGTATTCTCTGCTCCAATTTTTCTTAAGTATAAGGCCAAGCTTTCCATTTACATTTTTTATAAAAATTGTGATTTTATTAGTTGAGTTTGTNTTTTGCTACACTAATAGCAAAATAATGAGTCTCACTAAAAATACATAGTTTGTGAGGAAGTCCTTTGTATTCTCTGCTCCAATTTTTCTTAAGTATAAGGCCAAGCTTTCCATTTACATTTTTTATAAAAATTGTGATTTTATTAGTTGAGTTTGTTTTTATGCCATGAATCATTACTAGTTCAAATATTTAATGATTTTTTAAAAAACCCAGGAAATCCATAAGTATTGTGCAAGTTATACAAATATCTGAATTTATATGTATACACATATTTTTAAAAATGCACAAAGTTCACCTCAATTACTCTCCAATTTAAGATCTCACCAAAGAACTGTGATGTTTTAATACTGAATTTGAAGGCAGTACAACAATAAACTCATAAGCCACATATCGGTGCTCTTTGTCAAGTTTAACAAAGTGGATGGAGAAAGAAGATGGTAAAATTTAATGATAATATTTCATATGCATTAAGGTTGGATTAGGCTGCAGCTATTCACTTGAGCAAACTCTAGGAGTTGGTAAAGGAAAGGGAAGCCTGGCGTGCTACAGTCCATGGGGTCGAAAAGGGTCGGACACGACTAAGGCATTGAATAGCAACAACAAAATTCACACGAGAAGGGGTAGGGGAAGATGGGTGTGAAATAACAAGAGGGTCTCCTCTGGTTAAGAGTTCTTTTCTCTTTAAAAGGCATTTTTTGGACTAGAGACAGCTGAGAGGTACAGACTCCTTAGTAGCCTCCTTCTCTGGTCCTGACCAGATGTGTGAGTTAGGATAGCCAGTTTCAAAGACCTGCCTCTGCCCGGGGCCAGCGCAAGCCTTTTCCCACTTGAGCTTCAGTCTCAGAAAAGAGGATCAAAATGACAGACTCCAGGAACAAACATCGCACTGGCTTCTTTTGTTTTGGAAGAAAGGGTGAGTATGAGGTCACTTTCCTCATGAAAGTGAAAGGCACTCAGTCGTGTCCAACTCTTTTCGACTCCAGGGACTACAGTCCACCAGGCTCCTCTGTCCATGGAATTCTCCAGGCAAGAACACTGGAGTGGGTAAGCCATTCACTTCTCCAAGGGATCTTCCCAACCCAGGGCTCAAACTGGGTCTCCAGCATTACAGGAAGATTCTCTACCATTTGAGCCTCTAGCTCCTGCCAAAGTAACCCTGGCTCTTGGAAAGACCTGCTCCTGAGTCCCTAACAGAGTCCACCCCTGATGCCTTCAGAGTCCCCAGAAGTCACAACAGTGGGGTCAGATGGTGGAAGCCTCCCCAGAAGACTTCCAAAAGCAGCACCAGATGAGAAGGGGCTTTTCACAAGAAAGGCTCTTTTCCTCACCAGATAGCAGCACCTTGCAAAACCAAGCATTTGGGGCCTACCTACATATGTTGCCACAATTTGAGTTATTACCAGAGCTCCTGTGTTGCCTTCATATCCGAAGGCATAGGAATTCCAGGGTGCAAAGGGATCGCTGCTTCCCAATGAATGAAAGTGGGTAATAAACGTATAGAAGTTAGTTTCACATTAAAATCCATTTCTACTTTCCTTGGGCATCCAGGAGTGATTCGCAAGATGCCTCCTAACTGCCTCTTAACACCTGACTCAATCGCTTTCATCCTCACTTCCTGTAGAATACTTCAATTTTCCCATTAAAGTAATGCATACACAGACGCTAGGTGAGCCCATTAATAAAGTATACTTAAGAAAAAATTGGGAGAGGTGTAAGATTAGCAATTATTTTCATTCAAAACAAGGAAGAAGGAAATAACGAGTTCTTAAAACGACCATTTGAATGGTTTCCATAATCTGTTTTATGGATGGGAACTTAAGAGATGGGAATTTAAAAATTAAAGACAAAAGCAATAACATATATATATATAACGTGTGTGTGTGTGCACAAGAACATTTTCAAAAAATAATAAAGGCAAAATTCTTATACCTGCCTCTCTAGTTACCTCTGCAAGTTCCAGGGCTCCCTAGTTTCCAAGGACACCCCCCCCCCACTTCCTGTGTGGCCAAGGCGCCTTCTCCCTACCCTCACCTCTTACCCCTAAATTAGGCCCCCTGCTTCCACCCTACCTTGCCGTGGACCCCGGATCCAAGGATTTCCTTCCCACGTGGTCAGGCCACCTGCCCAGTCCCTAGTTCCCAGCCTCCCCACTACCCCCTCTCAACGTCCCAGAGCCCGTCGCTGCCACTCGCGTTCCTTCCTCTTCCTGGGCCAGCTTCACGCTGGGGCTGCCGGAACCGTCGAGGAAGGTCTCTCTCCTGGGGACCGAGAGCACCACGTGCGACCCTAAAACCCCAGGTCTCCTCTCCCGCCCTGTCGGGTTACATGCACCCGAAACCAGGTCGGCCAGGCGTGGCCTCCGGTGCGCAAGGACCCAAAATGACCGAGAACACGCCGCCACCACGGACTCAGAGGCCGCGACTCCAACCAAAGGCCCGCTCGCTGCCACTTGGCCTTTCTCTGGGAGTAGGCTTAGGTGTGTGAGCTGGGGGAAAGGGGAGTGAGCCGCGCTGTCTGTCCGGCGCGGTCAAGGCGCCGCGGCCTCAGCAGCCCCGAGGGCCCCGCGTCGCCCTCCCGGGCCAAGGTTCTCAGGAGCGGGCCGCGGGAAAGACGTTAGCGGGAGGAGTTAGCGGCTGTTGGGGGAACCGGTTCAAGTGAAAACAGCCCCTTCCAAACCCAGCCATCGCGGGACAGGCCTTCTTCCTCCCTTACTGACATCGGCCACAGTGGGGGCGTGGGCGCCCACGGCGGCCGCCCGCCCGGGCAAGCCCGGGTAGGGCCGCTTAGGAGGGGCTCAGGGCCGCCGCCGGTTGGCCCCACCCGGCCCTGAACGCCCAGGGGTCGCGTTGCGTCCTCCCAGAGCGTGTTGGGTGAGGAGGTAGCCATAGAGATGAAGCCGCAGAGCGCGCACGCCCCCCTGCGGTTGGCATGGAAACGGCCCCCGCGAGGCCCGGGAGCTGCGCTGATTGGCCGATTCAACAGACGCGGGGGCCGGCGAGGGGCGGGGGGAGTTGAAAGTAATTAGCTCTGAGCAGGGCTGCAGAGGCTGGGAGCCCAGCGCCCCGGCTAGA
>SJYV01022774.1:803754-857782 GCA_006410875.1 Neotragus pygmaeus
ATTGGACCCTTATTCCCAATCCTCGTATGCATTTGCTAATTGTTCGAGACTTATGTGTAAAGAGATAAGACTGAGAAGAGCGAGGTCCGCTGTGGGATCCAAGCAGATTTGGGGGCCTTCTGTCTTGTGGGAGGAAGGCCGCGGAAGAGCACTCTGCTTGTCACTTGAGAAGGGGACGTTCTTTCCCACAGTGATGTATCCTGGTCACTGGTTTGCAGGGAAGGGGGTGGTGGAGTAATGGATAAGCATCACAGCTAGGAAAGACATGGGCTTGTAGGTGGTTTAGTGTCTTGGCTTGGAGGTTTGTCATAGTCTTTTCTCCTTCCAGCCATCATTCAGGTATTGGAAGAAAGACTAGAGAGATTCAAATCATCGTTTTGGTTTAAAGCGGCTTTGATCACTTGCACTGTGGCTCAGGCCCTTTCAACCCTAATAACAGCAAGGAAGATCATGTGTCACAGGGCTCTGTCTTCTAGAGAGTCTTAGCATCCTTGGATCCTTGGAAGAGGCTGACTAACCGGCTTGTCTGTTTCTCCTTCCTTGACAGCAATAAGCTGTGGAGACTGAGGCTATGCATCTCAGCAGCTCCAAGAGTGGAGTAGTGCTGGCTCCAGTGTCCCGAGGTCCTGATGCCTGTCAGATGATAACCAGAGGCCAGTTTGGCCAGGATCCGCCACAAAGAACAGTACTAGGAGTGCTAACTGAGAATGGGCAGTACAGGAGGACCTGTGGCCAGGTAATGCCTGGGAAGAGCTGGGAAGAATGCCGTGTCTTGGTGGAAAGTGGGATCTCTAGAGATTTTCTGTACAAACTCCCCTTGAGTATTCAGCCCTGGAATCCGGCCTATAAGGGCACTGATTTTTTAAAAGAGCACTTTGTGAGGTCCCTTTTTCAGCTAGCAATATTAAATAATTTTCTTTGTTATTAGGAACTGTTTAAGTCAAGTATGTGTAAAGTCACTTAAAAGAAAGTGAAAGTGAAGTCACTCACTCGTGTCCGACTCTTTGTGACCCTGTGGACTGTAGCCTACCAGGCTTCTCCACCCATGGGATTCTCCAGGCAAGAATACTGGAGTGGGTTGCCATTTCCTTCTCCAGGGGATCTTCCCGATCTAGGGATTGAACCTGGGTCTCCTACATTGCAGGCAGACGCTTTACCCTCATCCACCAGGGAAGCACTTAAGTTCTGGGCTAAAAGGACATTGTGAATGCACCAAAATAAACTATTGTTCAGTTGCTAAGTTGTGTCCGACTCTGCGAGCCCATGGACTGTAGCCTGCCAACCTTCTTTATCCATGGAATTTCCCAGGCAAGAATACTGGAGTGGGTTGTGATTTCTTTCTCCAAAATAAACTTGTGGTACTGGTGTTTCTCTAGATCAGAATGGTATTCAGATTGACCTAGGCTGTGCCTGAAGCATCTCCGATAACCTTTAAGTTCATTGGTGATGGTGTTAGAATCAGCATTGGATCACAGTATACTAGATTACTTCCAAATGGGTGCTTTGAAAGTCAGCTTCTCCCCAGGACTGATAATGGACAGTTGGGCAAAAGATCGTGGGCCACCTGATGTCCAGTTGCTTGTGCTTAATTAATCATAGGTACCTCCCTTAACAGAATGTAAACAGAGGGTAAATAAATTCAACACTTAAAATGCAAATAAGGAGTTTGGATCCTTAAGAATGAATTTTGAGATTAAAAAAACAACAAAACTTCCTCAAGTCTATTATTACACCAGCTTCTCATAAGCTTGTACTGTATATCTATAGTGGAACGACACTGGCAGTAGTATAATGGAGTAGGTGGGCAGGTATCCTTTCCATTTTACAGGTGAGAAAATTTGAGAGGTTTGAGAAAGCCTTCCCACCCAAACAGAAGTCATGATGGAGGCCAGATCAGAAGCCTCTCCTCATCTACTAACTACTCCTACTCCTCTTCTACACGATAACACAAGTCATTTGTGTCTTGGTGGCATCTGGTTAGTGGGAGAAAATTACCCAAAGTAATCTGTTTCAAGCTTTGGAAAAAACTGAGTAAAGGTGGTTTTAGCAAACTTAATTTGCTTAGCGACACGGTGTGCTTCTTTAAACATGAAGTCTAACACAGTGGGGGAAGGAGAGAGTGGGATGAATAGAAAGAGTAGCACTGAAACATGTACATTACCATATGTAAAACAGAGGGCTGGTGGGAATTTGCTGTGTGACGCAGGGAGCTCAAGCCCAGTGCTCTGTGACAACCTAGAGGGGTGGGATGAGGTCGGGGGTAGGAGGGAGGTTCAGGCGGGAGCGGACATATGTATGCCCGTGGCTGATTCATGTTGATGTATGGCAGAAACCAACACAAATTGGAAAGCAAATATCCTCCAGTTAAAAATAAATAATTAAAACAGGAAGTCTAAAACCTCTCCTGAATGGGCAGTTACCCCTGTGCTTAGTGGTTTCACTGTAAATTCATAACTGTTCGTTACCCTCTGTGTTGCTTGGTGCTACCTCTGCATTTCCCGGTTCTATTCTGCTACAACCGTCCTATAGAAATCTTTTGTTTTATACTTTCCCTTCTCTCTTTATCCTCTAAAGCCTCTATCTCCGTCCTGCCTCTCAGCTTATAACTTTATATCCTATTTTCCTAAAAATATAGATGCAACTGTAAGAGTTTCCACATGCCCCCATGTATCGTATGCCCTGCTACCCTCCTCCCTGCGTGACCTATGTGTTCCTGCTCTTACGCAAGGTGCACCCCATGTGTGAGGCACACCTGATGCCCTATTGCCTCTTCAAGGATATCATTCCATCAGCTCTTCTTTCTCTTCTTAGTTTTCTCTTCTCTACTGGGTCAAACCCAAATGCAAATATATTGTGATTTTTTTTTTTTTCCAATCTTAAAAACCTTTCAATTACAAAGCTCTTTAACAGCAACTGTCCCACTTATGGCGGTATTTCTTGAGAATTTTTCTACTATAAAGTCTATCAGGATGGGGATTTGTGATGTCAGGTTTTCTGCTGTACTCCCAGTGTTTAGAAAAACCATTCCTGGCCAGGGTCCATGAATTTGTTTTGTCCATGTATTTGTTGAACAGATACTCTGTCTCGATTTCTCCTTCTGTTCTCTTAGACTCAATTCTTATTTAAAGTTGTAAATATTTGTTTAAAAATTATTATTTATTTGGCTGCAATGGGTCTTAATTGTGGAATGCAGGTTCTTCAGTTGCAGCATGCAAACTCTTAGCTGAGGCATGCAGGGTCTAGTTTACTGACCAGGGATTGAATCCAGGTCCCCCTGCATTGGGAGTGCAGAGTCTTAGCCACTGGACCACCTGGGAAGTCCCTCTCTTTGACTCAATTCGTAATCCTTTCCTTACTTGTCCGAATGCCAGTGTTTGACATTGTTGGTCAGTCTCTCTTTCTTGAAGTAGTTTCTTCTGACTTAGCCCAGAGAACATTGCTCTCTTCTGGTTTCTCATCTCGCTTACTGGCCACACCTCATTATCTTGGTTCTTCTTTATTCATTCTTTGAAAGTTAGAGTGTGCTAGAGCTTAGTATTTGATCTGAATTGGCACTCACTCCCTTCACAATCTGTTCAAGTCTTCTGGCAACAAATACCATCTTTCTGTTGATGATTCCTTCTTCTATCTCTGGTCTGGAACTCAGCTAAGTTTCAGGCTCAAGTTAGCTGTCTACTTGACATCTCTACTTGGATCATGCAGTAGGCATCTCAAACTTAGTTGAAACCAAACACTGACTCCAGCCCCAACCTGCTCTTCCCAAAGTCTTCCTCATTTCAGTAAGTGGAATATCCATTCTTCTCATTATTTAACCCCCAAACTTTGTCATCCTTGACTCTTCTTTTTCTCCCACCCCACACCTAACTTGCTGAGAAAATGCTGTTGATTGTACTTTTAAAAATGTCTAGAATTTCATTTCTCTTTCCCATTATGTCATCTAATAGTGTTCCATAGCTTATAAGAGAATTAACTCATAGTACACATTTCTAAAAGCATCATGTTTCTGAATAACTGTATATAAATGGGACCTTTCCAGGAGTCTGTTGACTAAAAGTTGACTTTAAGGAGGACTCTGTAACTATGTGTCAAGAACCTTGCTGGGTTGTTATAAAAACCTGGCATGCTACAAGCACAAAAGCTGATTTATAGTCCCCCCCCCCCAATGTATGGTACCTAGTTCACTTTGGAGAAGAGCTGTAGTTTTTCTTTTTTTCTATAATTTTGCATTCCTTTGATAAATACGTGACAAGATGACAAATTTTAGGTTAGCTCCTTTCCCAGATGTCACATATAGACATAGATAAGGGCAAAGTAATCCTTTGGAAGTTTCAGGTTCTGAAATTCAATTGCAGACACGGATATTTCAAATTCAGATTCCTCTCATCTTTCCAGCCTGCTGGTTTGAGTCACATGTGTTCTTAGCACCTATGCGGGCTCTGGGGTAAGCCTCTAACACAAAAACTTCACCCTTTTCTAGGGGCTCACCACACTGAGGTGTTTCTCTGGATCAGAAAATGTCTTCCCTCCAGCTGGAAAGAAAGCGCTGTCTGACAGTAGGGTTCAGGCACCTGCCAAGCAAGGATTTGACATCTACATGGATGAGCCTGAACAAGGGGACAGAGATAGCTGCCCAGGGCAAAAGGGGATGGCATTAGAGGATGCGTATGAAGTAGACACCAGCGCACTCAAGTCAGACCTTCACTTCCTGTTGGATTTTAACACAGGTAATGGGACTCGCCCATGGCTGACGGTACCCTGTCTTCGTAATCGCCTGCAGTGTTCAGCAGCATAGAACTAGCAAGAGAACTCCCTGGAGCAGTAACTGTGGAGCTGGAGCTGCCTGTAGAGGGTTAGTGGCTGGAACTAGTTTTGAATTGAAATGTCTTACCTGATAATGTTGCACTCCCTGCAGTTTCCCCTATGCTGGTAGATTCGTCTCTCCACTCCCAGTCTGAAGATGCATCAGATTTTGGTACAGATGTGATAAATGTGACTGAATATGCTGAAGAAATTCATCAGTACCTTAGAGAAGCTGAAGTGAGTTTTCCCAACTTCTCCTTCAATTTCCAGCACCCCAAGCACTCTGTATTAACATAGTTATATGCTCTTGGCCATGACCACTAGCGAATGGCATTCTTGTGACATCTAAACATGAGAACGTTTATGAAAAAATAATAGTTGGATGTGGTGTGTAGCAGTTACTTGGACTATTTCTCTGTGTCTCAAAAGGGTTTGTGTATTAAGTATTTCACTCTTGGGAAGAACCATTATTGCCATGCCCCCACTCCTTGAAGTTACTCGTAAACTAAATTGCATTACAGAACCAGAATTGCACAGTTTGTTCCATATCATGATGTACAGATTTCTCTGGCTTTTGACTGAGTTTCCTGCTAACCTTTGCTCATGAGCTTTGTAAAAATAGCAACTGCACGGTGGAGTGATCCTTGTAAGATAACAACTATTTAAACATCAAAAAAAAACTCTCTCCCAAACAGATAAGACACAGGCCCAAGGCACACTACATGAGGAAACAACCAGACATCACAGAAAGCATGCGGACCATTCTGGTGGACTGGCTGGCTGAGGTCGGAGAGGAGTACAAGCTCCGCGCAGAGACCCTCTACCTGGCTGTCAACTTCCTGGACAGGTTTCTTTCCTGCATGTCTGTTCTTAGAGGGAAACTACAGCTTGTAGGAACAGCAGCTATTCTCCTGGCTTCGTAAGTCCTTCAGCTCAAATAACATGAAATGTCAGCCTGTCTAAACACCTGATTTCTGTTCCCATTTATTGGAGAAATGCTTGATAATTAAAACTTAGTCATGCCTCCTTTGATAAAATATCATTATTTTTACACTGTTTACTGAGAAACTGAATCTCACCACATGTTCACTCTTCAACTTGGATGTTTAAGATCCTCTTAATGACAAGTTCAGTATCATGACTAAGGCAACCATCAGCTCAAATTCAGAATCTAATTTAATTATTTTGTAGTATAGTCTTTTGACTGTATTCTACAGTGAGTAAAAGCTCTGTTTAAAGAGATTTGGGTTTATGTAAGCCTTCTCCAGTCTCTAGCAAGTGACTCATAATAACCCAGTGTATTTGGTTACAGTGAATAAACTATTGTAGCTAATTCCTGTTACTATCAGTCATTCATAACAATATCTATTTGTGTAGAAAAGTTCTGGGTTGTGGCTAAAAGTAAAAGTGTTAGTTGTGTCCAACTCTTTGCGACCCCAAGTACTGTGGCCCACCAGGCTCCTCTGTCCATGGCATCCTCAGGCAAGAACACTGAAGTGGGTAGCCATTCCCTTCTCCAGGGGGTCTTCCCAACCCAGGAATTGAATTCAGGTCTCCTGCATTGAAAGCAGATTGTTTACCATCTGAGCCAACAGGGAAGCCTTATTTGTGTAGAAAAGCACTGGGGTTGTGGCTAAGTTTCTTTTAAATAAGTGACCTGATGGTGAATAGTAGTTTCCTTTCTATTCTTCTGGTCTCAGACTTTATACTTATTAATTACTATAATTTTGCAAAAATTTCCCTGTGGAAAGGAGAAACAAAAGCAAAAGCAGAGAATTGATATCAGTGAAATCATTATCTTTCTCTCGGATACATAGCATCTTTTGCTAATTCAGTAGAAAAAGCTGAGTACAATCTTTAAAAAAAAAAAATCTAAGGCCTAAGGAGATTTTTTTCCCCCCAATCATTATGTTCAACATAAAATTCTTTTCCACAAGAGGAAGCCTGTAGAATTAAGAGGAATTTACCCACACATCTGTCATTCAGAATCTTTCAGCTTATCAGACACCAAAACCTGAAATCCCTAGTTGAAAATTGTCTCTTTACTACTCATAGCAGTAAGCATGACATATCCTTGTCATACTCATACTCTTCATGGAAACAAGCGTCTGTATTTTTTCACACCTGTACCATCTCATGATTGATAAGTGATATTTAAGCCTACGAGGGCCACGTGACAAGCCTGGTTGGGATAGCACAAGAGAGTCAGAGGAACCAAGCTTTACTTTCCCAAACTCTTTCTCTTGTAGGAAATATGAAGAAATATATCCACCCGAGGTTGATGAGTTTGTCTACATAACCGATGACACCTACACAAAACGACAACTGCTGAGAATGGAACACTTGCTCCTGAAGGTCCTGGCTTTTGATCTGACGGTGCCAACTACCAACCAGTTCCTCCTGCAGTACTTAAGGAGACAAGGAGTGTGCATCAGGACCGAGAACCTGGCCAAGGTAGGCCACGTGACTTCCAAGAACCTCAGTGCCAACTGGATAAAAAAAGTAGCCTCCTTCAGTTCTTCCTTCCTTTTCAGTTCTTTGCCTTGCGCCCAGAAAAGCTTTTTAGCAATTGGAAGAGAACTAATTTGAAGAACATGACTTCTTCATGTTTGAAGAAACTACGAAACGTTTCCATTTATCATGTTTGGCAGATGTGGGTTGTCTAATCACCCACAGGTCTTAGAAAAAAAAAATGTAAGCTTGGAAACTATTCTCTTGTTGTATACAGACCACAGGCAAGCAGTACCTCTTAGGTTTACAGAAAGGAAACAAGATAAATATGGTTTGATTTGGCTCTAATCTCATTCTAATATGTTAAGTAAAGAAGAACTATTTGGTCATTTTGGAGTCCTAGAACTTTAGTTAGAGTCACTAAAGTATTGGTTTGGAAAACCTAGTTCCCATCCACTATGATCTAATATATCTGGTATTTATATGCTATTCAAAGAGCAATAAGAACATCTCTATAAATTTCCCAGTATGTTTCTTTTAATCTGATAAGTACCCCCTAGTACTGTTCTAGCCAATGAACTGCATGCATTTGCCTGATAAATTTTTATTTTTTTAATTGGAATAAACTTGATTTACAAGGCTGTATTAGTTTCTGTTGTACAGAAAAGTGAGTCAGTTATACATGTATATATATCTACCCTTTTTTAGATTCTATTCCCATGTAGGTCATTATAAAGAATTCAGTTGAGTTCCCTGTGCTCCCTCACAGCTCAGTTGGGAAAGAATCTGCCTGATCCGCTGGAGAAGGGACAGGCTACCCACTCCAGT
Source organism: Neotragus pygmaeus (assembly GCA_006410875.1). Lineage (NCBI taxonomy): Eukaryota > Metazoa > Chordata > Mammalia > Artiodactyla > Bovidae > Neotragus > Neotragus pygmaeus. The sequence goes on from SJYV01022774.1 coordinate 811,834, forward strand.
ATTCTGGCCTGGAGAATTCCATGGACTATATAGTCCATGAGGTCACAAAGAGTCAGACACAACTGAGCGACTTTCACTTTCGCTTCCCTGTGCTCCACAGTAGGTTATTAATGATCTGTTTTATATATGGCAGTGTGCATATGTCAATCCAGATCTTCCAGTTATCCCTCCCCACCCCACCTGATAAATTAATAGCTATTATATGGACATATTTTTGCCTTTCACCAAAGACTCCAGCCTACTCTAGTGGCTAGAGGAGTGCTATTTGACCAGCATAAACCTACAGTACTAGTATAGGTAACCTATCATGTACACTGTATAGATAGGCCAAATATTGATCCTTGCCTATACAATATTGAAATTTTACTTGTAATTAAACGTATTAAAACATAGATGTTATTCTGGTTATGGACAAGCATGGTGATTATTGACTCAATGAATACTTTTGAGCATCTGTTTCTGTGCTTATCACTAGATACACATTGAACAAAGATGACAGTTTGTTCCCTTGACATTTCAAGGTTTACTTGGAACCTTAGCCAGATTCCTAATTCCAATGAGACTTTCTCTCTTGTGCTTAGTACGTAGCAGAACTGAGTCTCCTTGAAGCTGACCCGTTCTTGAAATACCTTCCTTCACTGATAGCTGCAGCTGCTTATTGCCTGGCAAACTATACTGTGAACAGGCACTTCTGGGTAAGATTCTAACTGATTCTTTCTAGATGATACTTGGGCTTCCCAGGAGGCTCAGTGATAAAGTATCCTGCAGTGCAGGAAATGTGGGTTCAATCCCTGGGTTGGGAAGATCCCATGGAGAAGGAAATGGCAACCCAGTCCAGTATTATTGCCTTGGGAAATGCCATGCACAGAGGAGCATGACAGGCTACAATCCATGGAGTTGCAAAAGAGACTTAGTGATTAAACAACAACAACAAGATGATCCTCAAGGCCTGTCTAAAGTCTATTTGGTAACTCAAGCCTTAAAACTGGTGGGCCTGTTAGGAGGGAGAGTTAGTTTTATAAGGAACTAGTTGCCTAACCCCCAGATTACAATATGTAGCTGGCCAGTGTTCATGGCTTGGACTCTGTGGCTTAGCTCACTGGGGCGCAGAGGGTACAGGAAGTCAAGGAGATGGTGGTGACACGCTCGTTCAGTGGAAGCTGGCCTGGAAACCCCAATGCCCACACTTACATAGGGAGTTCCCTTGTAGCATAAGCACTGACCACTTCAAGGCAAAGGATGTTGACTCTTCCCCTCCATGTAAAAGAACCTCAGTCCAGTTAGGATGGTCAGAGGTTGTATGAGGCTTTCAAGGGAATAGGGAATTATTGTAGCTTCTTGGCTCGTGATAGCTGGCAGGGTTAGAGATGGGCCCCTAAGATTTGGTTCTGAAGGCTCACTTTTGTGCTAAGAGAGCAGGGCATCTACTTTTATTTTCTAAAATTCGTATTTCTTATTCTGCATTTGGCTAAGAATCTTTTCATATTCTATCTAAATAGAGTGTTCAAGTAAGTTGAAGCTCTTCAGGGGCCGGTAAAAATCCTGCTCATAAGAGAATAAACTTCCTCTAAATTAGGCATTTATAATTGCACGATATTAGCAAATTTAGAACTCTGTTCTTCCTAATATCTTATTCCTAAAGGCTCTGAAGAAGGATTATGGTTTCTTTTGAGATGAACACGAATACTTACTAAGTATACCTATTAATTCCCTTCAGTTCACAGTTTTATCTTCAGATTTCTGATATCATATATTAGGATCTTCAAGCTCTATAATACAAATTTTTTCTTTTGTCTTGATTAGCCAGAAACCCTCGCCACATTTACAGGCTATTCATTAAGTGAAATCATGCCTTGCCTGAGTGAGCTACATAAAACGTGCCTCAGTATACCCCATCGACCTCAGCAAGCAATCAGGGAGAAGTACAAGGCTTCAAAGTAAGTTCCAGAAATTCTCTTTATCTAGGCTCACTACTTAAAACTTTAGTAAGTGATAGTAATTTCAGAATTAAAAAACAGAACAAATTGTACATGGTGCTGGGCTGGAAAAGCAGGGTCACATGTCAAACCAAGAATATCAGTTTGGCAGGGCCTAGATTTATAATTTGTCACCTTGTAGGGTAGCAGGTGGCTCAGTAAAGAATGTGCATGCAATGCAAGAGATCTGGGTTCAGTCCCTGGGTTGGGAAGATCCCCTGGAGAAGGGCATGGCAACCCACTCCAGTATGCTTGCCTGGAGAATTGCATGGAGAGAGGTGCCTGGCTGGCTACAGTCCATGGGGGTGCAAAGAGTCAGACACAACTGAGCAACTAACACTTTCCAGAGTACATCTAGTCAGCCAGCTCGTTCTTTCCATTAAAACTACCAGACGGTTTTCTGGGGCCCATGTGAGATTTTATGAAACCAAAGTCCTCGGTGTGTGCTGAGCTTGCCGTGGGCCTCCTTTCAGGTACATGCACGTGTCTCTCATGGAGCCACCCATGGTGCTACCTCTGCAGTGAGTTTCAGAACCGAAGCGCCTTCAGAATTTAACCTCCTGACCAACAGACTCGGTCATGATTTTTACAGGTTTTCTGCAGGTTGTGTCAAACTAGTGTTGCTGTGATACAGGTGACATACTTTTTAGAATGTAAGTGTATTTAGGTTCTCTTAGACGTAGTAGCTTGTAATATAGTCTAGTACCTTCTAAAGAATAAACCTGCCTTCTCACCATGTGTTAGACTTATTTACTGCTGACTATGGCTGACATGCTTGCCTGGAATTTTAGTTGAGAGTATTACAAATGTCTTTTCTATTTTAAGAGTGCTTCTACATTGGTTTTATAAATCCGGTATGCTCTTAGGATTAAGTGTTCTGAAGAATCCAGAGATTTTCACGTTTGGTAAATTGCTACCCTGAGACTTTTCTCTTCCTATCTTTTTACTCCTCATGTAGCTCTCCATAAACTGGTGAGGGTGAATGCCAAGCCTAGATGGATTAGCAAAGGGGCGTAAGCAAGCAGTGTCCATTCTAGTGTCCCTGTCGGGCCCTGGGGGGTAAAGACCATGGGTTGAATAATAAATGTTATTAGGTACCTCAGAGGGGTAATTTTACCTAATTTAAATTCTAATTGAGGGTTATGATGCTTATTTTGTAAAGGACTTTTTATTTCAGTGTCCAGTTTTTATTTAATCACCCATCAAGCATATATTCAGCTTTAGAAGATGTTTGGAGAGGTAGAAGAAGAAAATTTTACCATATGACGGGACCTCATAATAATTAAGCTAGTTCTGGGCTTCCCTGGTGGCCCAGTGGTTAAGCATCTGCCTGCCAGTGCAAGGGATACAGGTTCAATCATGGTCCAGGAAGATTTCACATGCCTCGGAGCAACTCAGCCCGTGTGCCACAACTACTGAACCTGAGCTCTAGAGCACACGAGCCACAGCTGCTGAAGCCCGTGCACCCTCGAGCCTATGCTTCACAACAAGAGAAGCCACTGCAGTGAGAAGCCCGCACACTGCAACGAGGAGCAGCCTCCACTCGCCACAGCCAGAGAAAAGCCCGCGCAGCAGGAAGCTTCAGCACAGCCAGAAAGAAATAAGTAAATAAAAATTTTTTAAAAATTAAGCTAATCCCTCATGTTCATCCTTGGAAGATATCCATGCTAAATGCAGCTGAAACTCAAATTATTCACGATCCTACAGTTAACACACTATGCACTCATACACAGTCCCTTTCAGCACATATATAATATATGGGATGAGGAAAACTGGAGCAAAAATGCACTCGTTTTAACTTTCTTTTAAAGATTGGAAGGAAAATCAAGAGTAGACTTGGCCCTGAGGGAGAGTGGTGCTTACTGGGGATTGCACAGAAACGTTGCTAATCTCCAGCTTAGTAGCCCTGGGCCAGCAGGCCTGGAGGCCCAGGAGCCTCTGGCTGTGTTCTGCCTCCAGGCCTGCCCCTGGGCTCAGCCCACATGGCTCAGCCCACATGGCTCTGCAGAAATGAGAATAACAGATTTCCTTTACACAGAAAATATCAGACCCAAGTAGATGAAATTAACTCCAAGTCAGATGTTTGTTTCAAGCAAGTAGGAAATGGCAATCCACTTCAATATCATTGCCTGGAAAATTCCATGGACAAAAGAGCCTAGAGGGCTAAAGTCCGTGGGGTCACAGAGTCGGACATGACAGGCATGTGCTCTAATGGAATTTTAAGTATAAAAATACAGCCATACTTGACATGTTTTGTGAAACCTTTTTTATTTTTTTAAGTTTCCACAAACCCTTAAAAGAGTCTGGTGTAGCCTTTTTTTTTTTTTCCTGCAGATAAATATTCTCAAGGTGTCTCCACTTCTGATTCCACTGAAGAAATCAACATTTCCCTAAATGGTTTTGTGGTTTATGGCACAAGTTTCACAAAAGGGATTTAGGACCTGTATCAATACTAGATTCTCTGGTTTTTTTTAATGTTATTTTGCAAAAGAGGCTTTTGTTTCTAAAGTTGGATCTAACATTTGACCTTGACTTTAGGTCACAAAACCATGCTCCAGGCCACAGAAGTCTGAACCCACAGCTCTCATGTTCCTGGGGGCCTGCAGTTTGTACACAACCTGCTCCCACCCTGCAACACACACACTGACAGATTGCAAAGAGGTGGTCTCCAGCTTGGCTTCCCTTTTTTATTACTTTTTTTGTGTCCCTGAAATACTTTATTAAAAATATACAATTATGACTGTCACCTGTGTACCTCCCACCCAGCTTAAGAGAGAGTAACAACCTGCGGTGTGTGTACCTCCTTCATCCCATTCTTTGTCTTCCCCAAATTCAGTGTTGACCATGGTTTTTATATTTTATAAGAACATGTCCATAAACAATAATGCTTGTTTTTAAAATTTCCTGAATATTGACCATCTTTCAGATTCTTCAGTGATACATGTTTTAGGCAGCATTGTATTTTGAAATGATCTGTGTGGACAACTAGGATTCTGGTTATACTATTATATAGATTTTAAGTGAACATACATATCTGTTCTTATCTCAGATCTGTTCTCTTGTTTTTTTCCCATCTTTCTCTTTGACCCACTCCTGCCCACTGCCTGTCAGCCAGTAAAGGAAGCCGGTCTAGTCAGGGCTGTGGATCTGGGAGGGCTACCTCTGTTTGCCCCTGTGGGCTTTTTGAAAGCCTGTGGCTTCAGACAGACTCTGGCTTTTCTGAAGACTCAGAGAAGGCTGTGAATCAAGGGGCCCTTGTTGAAATGGGCCATGAGAAAGGACTAGGAGAACAGCATTTGCCTACACGTTATCAGGACCCCAAGAGAGAAGCTCAATACACCCAAATGGTTCCTTTATCTCCTAAGCTCTCACCACCAGAATGAAAACGCGTAATCTAATGTACCACTCAAACCTTGAAATTGAAGCCCACACTACTTATATGAGAGTGGCCTTGCCTTTCTGATGCTTGTGTCCAGATTGGTTGGGGGGGTGGTGGTGGTGGGAGTTGGGGGGTCGGGCAGATGGGACACTCTCCTCAGGGCTCCTGGCCATGACCCCATTTATTTTACCATCCCGGCTCCAGGGCAAGGCCCAGTGCATAAAACCTGATGTCCCCATTACTCCAGGAAGATCTTCACTGCAGTCTCACAGGATGTGTGTGAGCTTGTTTTAGGCAGCAAGCTAATTGTTGACTTATAATACGTCTTAACCCTGAGATTTCTTTGGAAGGAATGATGCTAAAGCTGAAACTCCAGTACTTTGGCCACCTCATGAGAAGAGTTGACTCATTGGAAAAGACTCTGATGCTGGGAGGGAATGGGGGCAGGAGGAGAAGGGGACGACCGAGGATGAGATGGCTGGATGGCATCACGGACTCGATGGACGTGAGTCTGAGTGAACTCCGGGAGTTGGTGATGGACAGGGAGGCCTAGCGTGCTGCGATTCATGGGGTCGCAAAGAGTCGGACACGACTGAGCGACTGAACTGAACTGAACTGAACTGAATACGTCTTTTATTAGCGATTGATAGTATTCTTAAAAAACAGAATGGTCAACAGGTCAATTAGCTAGAGTAACAATGAGGGAGGGGAGGGGAAATGCGCAGGGAGAGGGGATGTGGGAAGGAGGCCATGGGAAATCAGATCAGTTAAAATGAGTCAAAAGAGGATGAGCAGATGGAAGTTCCCCCCCAGAGGTGAAGTTTTCTGAGGCAGGTAAGTTGAGAGACTGTGCCCACAGTCCTGTTCACCTTCCAGGACAGATGTTCACTCAGGCTACCTGTGCTCACTGCTCCTTCGTCCTCCAGGTGTGTGTGTGTGTGTGTGTTACCCCTTGGGAAACACCAGCTTCAGTGATCTTAGATTCTGCCCAACTCTGTAGAAAGTTTGTAATGCATGAAAAAGTAAACGCCAACAAAAATTCACTTTATTTTTTATGTATCTTAAACTTGAGGGTGCTTGGGCAGAAAGTTTGAAGGTTAGTTGTGTACTAAATTCTATACTGAGAATGGCAGAATCTTAGGGTGATGAAGAACCGCTAGCCTGGAGTGATATGTATTTAGGTCTTCAAAGTAACGGGATAGTATCTCATCTCTCCTCTTTTCCTCCCCTGCAAGTAAGAGCCAGGGAAGTGGGAAGATTGACCGCATCTGCGTGGAGTGGACAATTCAGTGCGGCAGTTCTGACACTGAGGGCGAAAGAAGGGCTGGGAAAGGTGCACAACACTGAGAGGATGTGTCAAACTAGAATGTCTTCTAGAAGTAAAACATAATAGGGGTTATTTCCCCAACACCCAGATCCCTCTCTCCTCATGCTTGCGCTGCCGCTGCCTTGGCTCAGCCCCCGTCATTTCTCATATACACCCATCCCTGTAGCAACCTCCTCATGGCTCTTCAGTTACCTTTTGCCTGCTTCCAGGGCTTTATGAAATGAAGTGGATGGCATCTCTTTCCTGCATCTGATTCTTTAGCGCTACATCACCACTGGGATAAAAGAGGGGGTGGGGATGCAGGCTCTCGAATGAGTCAGGCCCTGCCCACCTGGAAGGAAGAGCTTCTGCTTTGTAACCCCCGCCTTGTCCCTTCTAGTTCCCCCGTGGCCCCTGTGCCCCGTCCCTTTACTCACTGGCGAACACTCATTGGTCTCTCTAAACACTTCCCACTTTACTTACTGCTTGGCAAACTCTGACCTGATTCTTCACGTCTAGCCTTTGGCCTTACCTCCCTGTCAGCCCCAGGGTAGGTGTCTCTCACTCCCACTGGCTGTTGCTTGTCTGTCTCTCCTCCTTTCATCCCTGTCCTCCTAGCATCTGGCTTCATCCTAGCGATTCCATCATATTTTGTTATGAGTGAATGAATGGGTAACATTTTTTACAATCACTAGCCCTCTATTTATTCAAATATGAAGTGATATTGCCAGGAATATACAAAGCATAATGCTTTTCAAAGTACATTTGGATAAAATGAGTTTAAAATGAAGAATCACGGTCAGCGGTAACAGTGTATGGTATACATATATTGTAAAAAGTTCACTCTCATTGTCATTCTTACATTCATCCAGTGTAAGAAACTGGATAATAAAGGAAAACTTTCATTAGGGTGTTGAAAGAAAAGGCATGTCTTAGATGAGAATGAGGAGCACAGTGGCTTTTTTGAGAAGTACATCCAGGGCTCTGCTGTCTTCATGTATTCCTCTATCTGCCTTAGAAGATTCACAGGGAAGTCTCCTGGACAGTCTTTGAACACTTATCACTGTACCATAATGGGAGACTCTTCATATGCAACCCCCCTTCCCCTTCCCTCCTTCACAGAGGTGGGGCTTGCATCCTTGTCTGAAGGGTCCCCATGCCTTCTCCAGCTCCTCCCCTTTTATCTCATTTGCGATCCCCCCAATCAATCTCTTGCATATCTACTCCTGTCTCCACGTCTGTTTGGGGGAGGCCCCAGACTCACCCAAGAAGCCTTGTAAACCCTAAGAGGTGGGAATAAATGTACTTGTCTAGAGAAAATGTTCCTTACACAAACCTGTCAGTATTTAAAAGGATACTAATGTTTCAAGGAACACAGATCAGATATAATGCCCTAGGGGAAAAGGATAAATAATTACCCAAGCTAATCTACATTTTAATTTCTACATTATTTACAGTTTGATTTGTACAGATATATTTAAATTATCTGTTGGTATAATAGATTTTATATAATCCTTTCATAGTCAATTATTTCAGTGTTCTGAACTTAAAGCATCCCTCAAATTATATTAAGAAAGATTCCTAACTGCTTAGGTGCAATTACAGCTATTGTCATGGTACCCAAGCAGAGGAGGGGCAATTTAGGCAAGCAATAGCTTTCTTCCTTGGGTCCCCCAGGGGCAACCCATTAAATGCCGTTAATGCAAATCCCCAAGATGGTGACTGACTGTATATTAAATATTGACATGAGGGATTTCTGGAATACTAAAAAATGTCTGATATGTTATTAGGCTTTTAGTGATTCTATTATTGCTATTGTTATTTCAGGAGAAACTAAAATTCTGATTACAAACTTCTGATAGTATAGCATGCTAAAAATTTATAACTCGTTGACATTGGCTTTTTGAGAGGAACTGAGCCCCCAAGCTAAATATAAGTATTATATATCAGAGAATCATTCAGGCGTGTGTTTTGAAAAGTATTAGAAGTTTCTTAAAATGATGTGTCCCTTGACAAGTAAATGGATAAAGAAAATGTAGTGCATACATACAATGGAATATCATTCAGCCTTAAAAACGAAGGAAGCTCTGACACGTGATACAACATGGGCTAACCTTAAGGATATTATGCTGTGTGAAACTAGCCATCACATGAAGACAAATGCTGGTTCCACTTCTATGAGGTATCCAGAATAGTCACGTTCATAGAAACGAAAGTGGAATGCGAGCTGCCAGGGGCTTGGCAAGGGGAAATGGAGAAGTTGTTGTTCAATAGATACAGAGTTTCAGTTTTGCAAGACGAAAAGGTTCTAGAGATTGGTTGTACAACAATGTGAATATTTTTAGCACTAGTAAACTGTACAGGGCTTCCCTGTTAGCTCAGGGATAAGGAATCCGCCTGCCAACGCAGGACACGCAGGTTTGATCCCTGAGTCAGGAAGATCCCATAGAGAAGGAAATGGCAACCCACTCCAGTATTCTTGTTTGGGAAATCCCATGGACAGAGGAGCCTGGTGGGCTACAGTCCATGGGGTCACAAAGAGTCGGACACGACTAAACAACAATGAGAAGTTAACTGTCCACTTAAAAATGGTGAAGATGGTAAATTTTATGTATNGGGAAATCCCATGGACAGAGGAGCCTGGTGGGCTACAGTCCATGGGGTCACAAAGAGTCGGACACGACTAAACAACAATGAGAAGTTAACTGTCCACTTAAAAATGGTGAAGATGGTAAATTTTATGTATATTTTTCTGCAACTTAAAAAATAAAATCTGAGAAGTTTCATGCTGGTATTTTTAAGCATTAATATAAGAACAGTCCATCTTGTGGGAAAATACAAGCTCCTTAAGAGAAGAAATGCTATTTCATTGTTGTATCCCCTACTGTTTTGCTGCTCGAAGTGTGGTCCGTGGGCAGCAACACCAGTATCACCTGGGGAGCTTGTTAGAAATGGACAGCCTTGGGCCCCACAGCAGATTTACTGAACTTAATCCTGAATTTTAATAAGACATTCAGGTGATCCACACGCACATGAAAGTTTGAGAGGCACCTAACTCAGAAATATAAGAGTGTAATAACGTTTGGCTGTTGTTTGCAGACAATACGCTACAAGATTTGGTAATACATTCAACTTTTTTGCTCTAAGGATTGCTGTCAACTCTGCTGCTGCTGCTGCTGCTGCTGCTGCTGCTGCTGCTGCTAAGTCGCTTCAGTTGTGTCCGACTCTGTGCGACCCCACAGACGGCAGCCCATTGGGCTCCATCATCCCTGGGATTCTCCAGGCAAGAACACTGGAGTGGGTTGCCATTTCCTTCTCCAATGCATGANAAAAAAAAAATCTCTCAGCAAACTAGGAGTGAATGGAAACATTCTCAAATTGATAAAGGGCAACTCTGTAAAACCTATAAATAACATCATACTTACTGGTGGAAAATTGAATGCTTTTCTCCCAACAATTGGGAATAAAGCAGGGATATGAGCTCTGATCACTTTTGCTCATTGTTGTACTACAGGTCACAGCCTGTACAATAAGTTACCAAAAAAATAAATAACCAGGCACACAGATTATAAAGGAAGAAAACATCCTTTCTTACAGACTGCACGGTCACCTCCATAGAAAAACCCAAGGAATCCACATACACAAGTAGAACTAAAGAATGAGTTTAGCAAGGTCATAGGATACAAAATTAACAGATGAAAACATCAGCTGCATTTCTATACAGTAGCAATAAGCAACTGGAAACAGAAATTTTACAAAATTATCCTTCACTTATAGCATCAAAAATCATGAAATACTCTTCCTAACAACAACAACAACAAATCTGTATGACCTGTGTACTGGAAATGATCAAACATTGCTGAGAGAAATTAAAGAAGACCCGAATAAATGAAGAGATACATCCTGTTTGTGGCTGGGAAGATTCAATGTTAAGATGTCTTTTCTCCCCAACTTAACATATAGATTCAACTGAATCTCAAACAAAATCTTAGTAGGCTTTTTTGGTAGCAATTGACAATCCGATTTTAATATTCAAATGAAAATGCAATGAACATTTAGTACAAAAACATCTTTGAAAGAATTGAATAAAGCTGGAGAAGTCACAGTACCCAATTCCAAGACATGCTACAAAGCTTCAGTAACCAAGAGAGTGTAATATTGACATAAAGATGGACAAAGAGAATAATGAAACAGAAGAGAGCTCAGAAAGAGACCCACAGTAAGGGTCAAGAGATTCTTTTACAAAGGCGCTGAGGTAACTCAGTGAAGAAAGACAGTCTTTTCAGTAAATGGAGCTGGAGCAACTGGGTGCATTTGCCAGACAAACAAACTCACATTATACCGCATGCCAGGATAGCTTATTATAAATCATAGATCAATGTGTAAGAGCTGAAACGACAAATCTTAAAGAGAAAACATGGGAGAAAGGCTTAGCCACCTTGGATTAGGCAAAGATGTCTCAGATGGGGCACGAAAAACACAAGTCCTGAAACAAAAATATGATATTTGGATTTCATCAAAATTAAAAACCGTCTGCTCTCTGAAGAACAAGTAAGAAAGTAGGAGAGCAAGTCATTGACCAGGAGAAAATGTTTACAAAACTACATCTGGTGAAGGACTTGCATTGGAACATATTGGAAGTGGAATGGCTGAAAAATCAGAATCAACCGTTCAGAAACCCTGAAGAGCCTGAGGGCCTAGAAGGGCCTGGGGCGATGGCAGCTCTCCCTCATGGCCATTGGATATGCAGGACAGTGAAGCTGCGCAGGACAAGAGCTTGCAGGCTTCTTACAAAGTCAGACATGGGCCTGGGAACCACAATCCCACCCCGAGGTATTTCCTCAGGAGAAATGAAAACATGTGTCCACATAAAGATCTGCACACAACCGTTTAGGGGAGACGAATTGACAACGCCAAAATCTGAGAACAACTTGAGACTTCCATGGTGATTCAATGGTTAAGGCTCTGCGCTTCCAGGGCACGGGGCGTGGGTTCAGTCCCAGAAAACTAAGATCCTTCATGCCATGTAGTTCAACCAACACACACACACACACACACACACACACACACACACACACAAACTGGGAATGACCCAAATGTCCACGTCCACCAACTGGATGGATAACCAAAATCTCAGGCCACCCATCCGGTGGAACAGGACTCGGCAACAAACAGAAGTAACCATTATTACGGGCTGTATCACTGGTGGATCTCAAAAACTTTGCCATATATGAGAAGCCAGATTCAAAAGACTACATATTCCACTTATACGTATTCTTGGAAAGGCAGACCCATAGGCCCAGAAATCAGGTCAGTGACGGCCAGGGGGCTGGAGGGTGAGGATGGACTACAGGGGGTCATGAAGGAATTTGAGGGCAACAAAAAAGTCCTATATATATTTTTATAGTACACTTTTGTAGCCCACCCCCAGTGTTTTTAAAAATTTTGTTTATTTTTGGCCACGCTGGGTCTTAATTGCAGCACTAGGGATCTTTGCTCTTCATCGCAGGACATGAGATCTTTAGTTGTGGTGTACAAATGCTTAGTTGCAGCATGTGGGATCTAATTCACTGATCAGGGATCAAACCTGGACTCTCTGCATTGGAGGACAGAGTCTTAGCCACTGGACCATCAGGGAAGTCCCTATTTTTAATATATTAGACCAAAAATGGGAGAGTTGAGTTTTTCCTAGGTGTTTACATGTCTATGGGGTTTAAGTAAAGAACTCCATTGTGATCCCCTCAAATAATAACTAAATACTCACTCCCCGACCCAGGCCAGCACGAATGCAGCCCAAAAGCATATTGCTGAGCAGAAAAACAGTTATATCAGAGGTGGTGTTTTAAGAACAGGCCATGGAACTGTAAATCAACAATACTTCAACAACAACAAGAAGAAAAAAAAACTTGCCACAGATATCATGCATCATTTCTATATTTGTGCAACAGCAGTATGGAAAACTAAGGGAGAAATGCCCAGTTTGGAGCAGTGGGAATTTTAGGGGGAGGAGTAGGGAAGGTCTGGGAACATCCAGGACTTTAAGAAGAAAATACCTACAGTAACCACATTCTTCACTCTATCTCCTCATCTGCAGTATTTTCTTTATCAGAACCGACGTCACAGCAGGAACACGCAGATCTGCTGGGTTGTGTATTGTCCGCCTCCCTCTCCTAAGATGTCAGCTTCCCTCCATCTCCCAGCATCCAAGACACAGTAGGTGCTCAATCGATAGTTTGAATTGTCTTGATTTGTTCTGTACAGCATTATCCCAACTTCCCAGCACCCCAACCAGAGCCCTAGTGCCCCCTTCCCCCACCTCAATCCAGAGGCTTCAGGACCTTCTGCATTCGTACCCTAATCGTGGAAATTTTGCTGGTGAAAGTGTCGGTCGGTGACCTGGGGCTATGATTACATTTCCTTCTTGATAGAGTTGCTTGGTGTTTCTAGACGGTGCTGGCCAACAGAAATATTTTTCATCACAATGGTGAACCAACGTGTCATTTCAAACATTTCATAACCACATTTAAAAAGGAAAAGGAACTGGTGAAATGAAGGCTTCCCTGGTGGCCCAGTAGGAAAGAAACTGCCTGCCAGTGCAGGAGACATGGTTCAATCTCTGGGTTGGGAAGATCCTTTGGAGTGGGAAATGGTAACTCACTCCAGTATTCTTGCCTGGGAAATCCCATAGACAGAGGAGCCTGGCAGGCTACAGTCCATGGGGTCACAAAAGAGTTGGACACAACTTAGCGACTAAACAACAATACCTTTTATTTAACCCAATTTGTCAGGAAGAGGATTGCCTCAACATGTACCAGCACACACGATTCATGACACTTTATGTTCTGTTTTTATACTAAGCTTTCAAAATCCAGTGTCTTCTTGACTGGACGGTGCCCCACTCCATGCTGGGTGGCTCAAGCTTAGAGCTTCTTAAGAAGAACTGCATAGGAAGTTAAGAGTCCTTTGGTGTCTGGAAATGTCCTTATTCTGCCCTCGCAACCTGTGGCATCACTTGGAAGATGGTACAGCATTATCCCAACTTCCCAGCACCCCAACCAGGGCCCTCGTGCCCCCTTCCCCCACCTCAATCCAGAGGCGTCATGACCTTCTGCATTCGTACCCTAATTGTGGAAATTTTGCTGGTGAAAATGTCTGTGGTGGTCCTGGTACAAGGACGTGGGGTGAGAAATCCTGTCACTGAGAACATGGCTCCCTCAGCTGTAGGCAACAGGTCTGATGGCACGCTGAGCAGCGCCCATTTCCAGGAGACCTCTGTTCACACTCTAGAAACTTTCCATATCTTCTCTTTATTCTGAAACGTTTGAAACTTCATGAGGATGCAACATGGTTGAATTTTTTAATCCGTTAGCTGGTTTGCTGTTTTTATTGTGCCAGGTAGTTGGCAGACTTTTCCACCCGGAAAGTTCTAGGAAGAACTTTGTATTACTTCTTCACAATTGTCTTCCTCCTCCGCTGGTCTTTGTTTGGAAACTCTGTCCCTCTGACCCTCCATATGGATCCTTCACCATCCCTTATCTTCTCTTTCCTAGTTTCTGTCTCTCTGATTTTTGTTCTTTCTTCTGTGAAATTTCCTCATCTCATTCTTTCAATCCTTCTACCAAATTTTTAAGTTTTCAGATATTATTTTGCACCTTACAAGGGCTCTTTCTTGTTTTCTTCCTGTTTTCTGAAGTGCCCTCTCCTAGTCGCATGGATTCCTTGTCTTTCCCTATCTGAGGAAGATCGTCTGAAGTTTTTTTCTGATCCCTGAATTAGCTCTTGTTTCCTCTGGTGTCCTCTTTTCTGTTGGTTCTCCATCTCTCAAGCATGTCTGAGCGAGGCACCAGGATGCAGTTTGGAGCTCATTCCCTGGAGTGGTTGGGGGGCATACCTGAAACAGCTTTGGACTGTTCCCTTTTTTGATTCCTGTATCCTGTGAATGGTTAGGTAAAGTCTGACAGACCCACACAATGAAATACTAAGTGCCCACATACCATGGTGTTGAGAGGACTTCTTATGAAGAAGGGGAAATGCTTATGTTACCAGCTCTGCGGGGATACCCTGACATAAAACTCTATCAAAAGCAATGAATTAAGGCACAGTAAAGAGGTCTGAAAGGAACCACCCTGTGATGTTAACAGCTGTCTGTCTCTCTGGGGGTACCATCTCTTTTCCCTCTGCCCCCTTTTCTGCAGCTCCCAAATCCAGGGTCCCTCTGCCCTGGGTTTCTACCGAGAACCACCCTGTCTGGCCACGAACCATTCCGTCTGGCCACGAACCACCCTATCTGGCCATGAACCACCCGGTGTGGCCACCTCTTTCCTAGCCGCTTATCATCATCTTCCCCCCAGAACTTGAGGCTGGGGTGTCTGCTTCGTCGGCAGTACTAGCTCATACCACTCAGCCAAGTGCCTAAATTGAACTCTGGGTGCGCCTCCAGAGCCCACAGCGCAGACAGACGGGACAACACTCCCGAGGCTGCAGAGGGCAGCCCCCAGCCCCCCGCCTGCCCTGGCACATGGAAGCCAGCACATCTCCAAGGCGCCAACGGGACTCTCAGGGACTCGGGGGTAGACAGGCCCCTTCCTCAGTCCCCAGACCTCTCACACTCCGTGGGAAGGCCCAGCTCCCTTCGTTCTCAGTTTCTGGTCTATTTATGTCTTATGAATTCAGTTATGTAAATAAAGGTGGCCCAGCCCAGGGAGGGGCCCTCACCCCCATCTGTTCCCTCTCCCTCTGCCTTCTGCTCCCCACTGTGTCCACACATTTCAGGTATGCCCCCCCACCCCCATATCATACACTCTTCATTCATTCTTTCTCATCTCTTCCTGCTAGAACCCAACTGGGGCCACCCAGAAGCTTCCCCCAGACTGCCGGGCCTCCACCCAACCGAAACATCTTCAGGAAAATAAGGTCCAGAGGGCCTCTCTGAAGATCACACAGCAGGGATGACCTTCCCAGCTCCTCAAGTTAACCCCACATCTGGGAAGAACCTCTAGATTCTCCCCTGAACCTCACAGACACCCAGAGTGGTGCCAGTTACCTGGGTCACAGTGAGGCAGGAGCCCGCCATCACAAGCAAGATTCCACCCACTCAGATCAGTGTGGTCCCTATGGGTGCCCCACCCCCAGAGAGGTGGGAGGAGAGCTGGAAGAGAGGTGCCAGAAGAGGGGAGAAGAGCGTGGAGGATGGTAGTCTTTGGGGACTTGTCTCAGAGAGCTCCCTGCCCCCAGCACTCGCACAGTCAGCCCTGTGCAAGCAGAGCTCGACTTTCTGACCTTTGCCTTCTGGCCATTGCCTGAACCGAAACAGGCTGCTCTGGGGGCAGGGTTCCAGGGGGGCTGGTAAGAGTGGGGGTCTGGAGGGCACTCTCAGTAATACTCCTCCATCCTGAGCCTTCAGACAGTGGCAGGCAGGTGTGTAGAGGTCAGGTTTCCAAGCACCGACCACCTGTGGGCACTTCATGGGGTGCTGGGACCAGCTTCAGCTCTGCTCTGGGGGCTGGAGGATGGGGGAGCCATGGGTAGAGGAGAAGCATATGCTCCAATGTCCCCCCACCCCCAAACAGAAGGAGAATTTAGAGAAGGGCTCCAAAGATAAAGCACAGCATCTAAGAAAGAGCTGACCCAGTGGGTCAGGGAAGGCACCAGAACAGCAGTTGACAGTGGATTCCAGAGAAACGTGAGAGGGAGAATTAGGATTTGATGATGGGCTGGAAGCCTCAGGATCCCTGCCAGGTGTCCAGCTGGTGGGTGGGCCGAGGAAGTGCATCCAGGAAATGGCAGCAGGCCAGTGGAGTGGGGTCCTGATGTGGCTCTGGGCATCCAGCAGTGTGAACACCAGGAGACCCCGGTGGTACACAGGGAACTGTCCAAGGGAAAAAGGAGGAGAGTGCAGAGAGGAGGTGNAAGTGGAGGGTGCTGAATCACTGTGCCAGCAGGTGAACAGATGTGCGCGTGGAAGCGTGGGAAGCTCTCTTCTGAGAGTTTCTGTTTTCTCAGTGAAATAGGGAGAAAGGTCATTAGGTGGGGAAAGAAGTGCTGAGAGAAGAGAAATAGGCTAAAGGAGCAGAGACAGAACATGACTGAGGTGGTGGAGGTATTTCTCTAAGGACTCTGGCCCTGCGCTTGTGTGTGAGAGAACTTCATCAGTGCTATCTCTGTGCCAAATTATCAGATGTCTCTGTCCCTTCTTCAAGATTTCTTAGTCAGATTTTAATGGATTTTTAGGCATAAGTTTTGAAACTTAAAACTTCCCTGTGCGTCACTTGAATGATTCCAATTGTAGGAGCTATCAAAACTGTCATGTCTCCACAAAAACTGACTTCATAAAAAGTAAAAGGAAAAAATGTTACGCTCTAATCCAAGCTGACCTTTCAAATGTTCCAAATTATACGCCCCATCACATGGTTTAATTTCTCTTTCACATCATTAGTTAGGGGGCCCATTTGGCCTTGGAGAGGAATTCTTTATTTCTTTTGTTTTGGATAAATGTCCTCTCCTTTACATTTCTCCCTGCCAAAGTGACTTTGGTTTATCTGGCCAGGCATTCCTACCCTGAGTTATCTTTTTTTTTTTTACAAATTCTTAAGTGCTGCCTCGAATGACTACCTTTTAGAGAGCAGCCAAGAGTCTTCAATTTTGGTTTTAAGTGTAATTTGTATAACTNACCCACTCCAGTATTCTTGCCTGGGAAATGCCATGGACAGAGGAGCCTGGTGGGCTACAGTCCATGGGTTTGCAGAGTCGGACACAACTTAGCGACTAAACAGCAACAGTAAAAATAAGCAGTGAGAAAAGATTTACATGGGCTCCCTTGGTGGCTTAGCCTGTAAAGAATATTCCTGCAATGCAGAAGACCTGGGTTCCATCCCCTGGAAAAGGGAATGGCTACTGACTCCAGTATCCCTGCCTGGAGAATTCCATACACAGAAGAACCTGGTGAGCTACAGTCCATGGGGTCCCAAAGAGTCTGACGTGATTAAGGATGCACACAAGATTTATATACATTAAGACAGAGGTTTTAAAAATTAATATTCTATTTGCTTCCCCTTCCTGCATCTGAAACAACAACTGAACTTGGAGGTGGCGCCATCTCTGCCACCCTCTCACTTTCTCTTTCTTGACTACTTAATGACCTTTATGTGGCAGTATAACTCGGAGAAATGTGCAAAAAATCAGCATTTAGTCTTTGGACACCATTCCTGTCCTCTGAAATGCTTATTCCACATCACACAGTGGGAAAAGACCATGGGTGAGGCCTTTGTTTATGGAGGGGAAGCCCTCAAGGCTCTTCCTCTCTCTCATTAACTCAAGAAGCCAAGCATCGCAGATCTGATGCTTTGTTGTCTTTCAGTCACTCAGTCACGTCTGACTCTTTGCTACCCCAGTGACTGCAGCATGCCAGGCTTCCCTTGTCCTTCAGTATCTCTAGAGTTTGCTCAAACTCAAGTCCTTTGAGTAGATTATGCCATCCAACCATCTCATCTTCTGTCGCCCCCTTCTCCTTCTGCCTTCAGTCTTTCCTAGCAGCAGGGTCAGTTCAGTTCCATTCCGTTTCGTTCAGTCACTCAGTCGTGTCTGACTCTTTGTGACCCCATGAATTGCAGCATGCCAGGCCTCCCTATCTATCACCAACTCCCGGAGTTCACTCAAACTCATGTCCATTGAGTCGGTGATGCCATCCAGCCATTTCATCCTTTGTCATCCCTTTCTCCTCCTGCTCCCAATCCCTCCCAGCANAAGCGTCTTTTAATTTCATGGCTGCAGTCACCATCTGCAGTGATTTTGGGGCCCCCCAAAATAAAGTCTCTCACTGTTTCCCCATTTATTTGTCATGAAGTGATGGGACCAGATGGCATGATCTTAATTTTCTGAATGTTGAGTTTTAAGTCAACTTTTTCACTCTCCTCTTTCACTTTCAAGAGGCTCTTTAGTTGCTCTTCTAGTTAATATTCAGGGATAATTTCCTTTAGGATTGACCGTTTGATCTTGTTGCCCAAGGCAATCTCAAGAGGTGGGTATGATTATTAATGAAACAGGAGGGAAGGGGTAGGTCATAANCACTTTCAAGAGGCTCTTTAGTTGCTCTTCTAGTTAATATTCAGGGATAATTTCCTTTAGGATTGACCGTTTGATCTTGTTGCCCAAGGCAATCTCAAGAGGTGGGTATGATTATTAATGAAACAGGAGGGAAGGGGTAGGTCATAACCTTTAACAGAGTGACATACCCTGAGGACATGACAGAAACTGATTAGATCTGGGGAAGAGTTGACTTCCACTAGACCTAGTTCTTCAGTATAGCATGCTCATTGTAACACATCAGCCCGCTGAATGACACACCCATAAGCATCATGACTGTTTCGAGGTCAATCATCAAAACTCAAAAAGTAAGCAGTGGCCCAATACCTGGAAATCTTCACCCATTCCCCAAAATAGTTGGAATAACCCTCCCATTCATTAGTCGATGAAAATACTCAGCCCATAAAAGCTAACCACACCATGTTTCGAGGCTGCTCTTGCCTTCTGAGGTGGCCCACACTCTGTCCGTAGAGTGTTTCTCTCTACATAAATCTACTTCTTATCTACTGCTTCGTCTCCCGCTGAATTATTTCTGCAATGAGACATCAAGGACCTGAGCTTCAGTATCTCCTTAAACCAGATGAGTGATCTCAGTTGGAAGACTGTGGGTTTCGGCCAGGTTCAAGTCTCAATCTGAGATAAACGCTTTCACAAATGTCACGGGCTGCACAGAGCCCCAGGGTGAACCAGGCATCCTCCTTCAGACACCACTATGCTGTGCAGAGCTACTCCCTAACAAATGGCGGGCAGCGGGGGAGAGGAAGCCAAGAAAACAAGGCGAGTTTCACTTCAACATAGTGAGTTTAAAGTTACTACAGATCATCTGAGTTTCGATTACAGATGGAGCAGCTTCTTACATGTGGGTTACAGATAAAGGCACTGAGAAATGGGAATGGTGGTGGTGCTAGGTGCTAAGTTGCTTCAGTTGCATCTGACTCTTTGCGACCCTATGAACTGTAGTCCTCCAGGTTCCTCTGCCAGTGGGATTCTCCAGCCAAGAATACTGGAGTGGGTTGCCATTTCCTCCTCCAGGGGATCTTCCCAGCTCAAGGATCAAACCCAAGGATCAAGGTCTCTTATGCCTCCTGCATTGGCAGGCAGGTTCTTTACCAATAGTGCCACCTGGGAAGCCTGAGAAATGGAATCAGTTCAGTTCAGTTGCTCAGTTGTGTCATGGACTCTGTGAGCCCATGGACTCCAGCATGCCAGGCCTCCCTGTCCATCACCAACTCCCACAGTTTACTCAAACTTATGTACATTGAGTTGGTGATGCCATCCAACCATCTCATCCTCTGTCGTCCCCTTCTTCTCTCACCATCAATCTTTCCCAGCATCAAGGTCTTTTCAAATGAGTCAGTTCTTCACATCAGGTGGCCAAAGTATTGGAGCTTCAGCTTCAGCATCNCTTCTCCATCTTTGGCTGCAAAGAATATAATCAATCTGATTTTGGTGTTGACCATCTGGTGATGTCCATGTGTAGAGTCTTGTGTTGGAAGAGGGTGTTTGCTATGACCAGTGGGTTCTCTTGGCAAAACTCTATTAGCCTTTGCCCTGCTACTATATATTGACCCCTGCCTCAAGCTAGGATCTAGAATGCTTCATGAGAAAGTAACTCTAGAAACTGCGGAAAACTCAAGTTCAGGATCAGGAAGCAGCTGTGATTCCTGCCAGGGATCACACAACTAATGTGTGATTACGCTGGACCTGTGACTCAAACCATCTGCTTCTGGTTCAAAGTTCAACGGTCTGCCCATTATGCATCAGCGTGAGAAATTTTAGACACATCTCAGGCTTCATCTTCATTAAGAAGTATTTTCTGGTCCCATCCCCCTTTCTGGCCACATGCCCCACCTCTCTTTCCTAGTTGCATTCTGTACCTCACTAGCTTACCACACTGTGTATTGATCCCCTAGACTTTAAGCTCCCTCAGGACTTGGGATCACCCTCTTTTGTCCTGGTATTACCAGAGCTGGATCATTGCTGCACATGGGAAGCACAGTAAATGTTTGTTAATTTTAACTCAAGGATGGTTCCTGGTAGGAATTTTGATAGGAAGCAGTCTCCTGTTCAACATTTGCCACGGAGACCACACTGTATCCATCTGCCTGTATTTCTTTGTTCTGTTTGACCCCCTACTGTCTTTTATATCTTCTCCTAGAGATCTATTTATTAGCTATGCCTATAATTCTCCAGCTTTCATGCAGTGTTTGAATAAAATCACAGTTTAGCTCCAGCCATGTAGATTTCTGCAACCCAATATGAAGCTCCTGCCTGCTGCTGAGAAGACATACAGATGTGATTTATAATCAGATTTCAGGGGGATATGGAAGATTGTCAAGGTTTAATTTCTGGCCAAACAGGAGGGAGGCACTAAAAATGGGGCTGCCAGAAGATGAAAATGTCAGGTGCTTGAAAGGAAGCGTGAAGCTCAAGTCTCTAAATGATGCTATGATGGTCTTTGTTGCTGCTGCTGCTGTTTTTGCTTTACCTGTCTAATTTGAGACCAGTGAATTATACTTGACCAAAACAAATTCATTGCAGATTATATATATAAATGAATAATACAAATATACAAAGATATACATGCATATACGGAGGGATGGGTACATATGCCTTTGTTTTCTGGAATTAGAAATTTCCATCCTATGTAGCAAAGCCTTGATATACAAGCCCATCTTCTTATTTAATCAGTGTTATTAACATTAATAAATTATTCAAAAGTCTTACTATGATATAATAAAAGTCATAATCATTAACCCATTCTATATAACACATTGAATGATGTGACCATTAGCCATTTAGTAAATGAAACTCCATTCTAATAAATTAAACAATTTAAAGGAGGAATTTCATAAGCATAGGGGAGCATTTCAAGACAACAATACATTAGCTAAATATAATCAATCTTTTTCTTCCATATTAGAAATCTCATTGTTTGGGGCACTATATTAGAAAAATAATCTTTGCTATTTTTGCAAGTCGTCCAATAGCTGCCTAATGTCCAAACTTCCAAAAGGATGTAATACAATATTTAAATCTACTTTAGAATATGAAATAAGAATAAGGGCTCTCTGGATTCGTATAACTATTTTTAAGCTCTTCCATCTTTATGAGAATAACAACCTTGTTTAATTTAAAACATTACACCCCTTGTATTTTCTTGGTTTGAAAAAATATAAGCAGATTTGTCTTCACATTATTTTGGCAAAAGCTGATGAAATGTGGAATGTGACATGTTAGTCAATGACAACCGGAGCTAACCAGGAGATAGCCAGGGTCGTTTGGAAATCAATTGGTGACACAGTCCCCTGGTTAAGTCTAGGGATAATTTTTTTCAGATGTTTAATGGTGAAAAAAAAAAAGTCACGCTATTAATTTTGATTATAATTGTAATTCAAAGCGGCTCTCCAATTTTTAAGTGATTATATAAAAGCATTGATTTGGTGCCTAAAACACATTTGCTCAGGTGTGAAGTGAAAAGTTTTTAAATGAGCTGCATACATTTCCTTCACTTTAGAAAATAGCGAGAGATATAGCCTTCTCTTACGAATTCTGCTAACCCAAAGCTTTGATGCATTTGTCTTACGTTAATATAGTTTCTGATTCTCTATTAGCTGTGCCATAGTGAAAAAATTAGTAATTCTTTTTTGTGTGTGTGAGTGACCTCAGCAACCTCAGGTTCCGAAGAAGAAATGATGACAGCATCAGCACCCTAGTTCTGCATCCAGGCCTTGAACAGCCCTGTTTTCACTGCCTGGTTAGAGAAACTTGGCTGAGAGGGAGAAGGGCTTGTAATCTTTTCAGTTTTCTTTTGCCTGCTGTTTGCCCAGAGGCTAGGTTTAATTTGAGTGATGGCTCCTGCGGTCTCAGTTTATGCAACTTTGATTGAGGTAAGGGAAAGAAGGAAGAAGCATTCTTAACCATTCTTAACCAGGCAGGTTAAGGAGAAATGCCTCAGCTTTAAGTCACCTGGGAGATGTTAGAAAACAAAAATTCAACAGAGGAAAATAAATGTGAAGCTCTAATTGGGCTTATTCAATGATTCGTGAATCTGGGAGCATCCCATCTAGCAAGTAGACATATACCCCCAGGAGTTAAACAAAGTAGGAGGTTTTTATAAACANCTTTAAGTCACCTGGGAGATGTTAGAAAACAAAAATTCAACAGAGGAAAATAAATGTGAAGCTCTAATTGGGCTTATTCAATGATTCGTGAATCTGGGAGCATCCCATCTAGCAAGTAGACATATACCCCCAGGAGTTAAACAAAGTAGGAGGTTTTTATAAACAGAAGGAGGGTGCAGTAAAGAGGTTAGCAAAAGAAATGTTTTTTTTTTTTTTTTTTTTTTTTTTTTAAGACAGGACATCATCTTTTCAGGAAAGGGAATGGTAAGGGTCTGACCTTGCAGACCACCTTGTTAGTGTTAATTGAAATTTCAGACTGATTGATTACAAAGGTCATAATCAAAAGAGTCTGAAACTGTAACGAAGTCTTGGGATGCTGTCTGTAGGAGGAAATGGTTCCATTTGTAGTCTGTTTTTTTTTTCTTTTTTTTAACAGGGACTATTAGGAGAGTTCTATGTTTTAGGAGTCCTGAATGACAGGATTCCAGGCCAGTTTAGAGAAAGAAGAACATGGAAAGAAAAAAAGGATTCCAAATGAAAATAATCTAAGCCAGAAACTCCGATGAGAAGCCAATGGTACAGAAATTCTGTTTAAAGTATGACTAATCGGTTGTTTTAAAAGCTTAGCCTTAATTGGAAAACTCTCAGAGGAGCCCTGACCTAATCTTCATTTTAGACTCATTCCGTTCCTAGACCCCTGTGTGTGCGTGCATGCTAAGTTGCTTCAGTCGTGTCCGACTCTTTGCAACCCCAAGGACTATAGCCCACCAGGCTCCTCTGTCCGTGGGATTCTTCGGGCAAGAATATTGGAGTGGGCTGCCATTTCCTCCTCCAGAGGATCTCCCTGACCCAGGGACTGTACCCACGTCTCTTGTATCTCCTGCATTGGCAGGCTAATTCTTTACCAACTACGCCACCCAGACCCCTGAGTTGCTGTCATTGTAGGATACCAGAAGGACATTGCTACAGAAGGAATGGTCAACATTTCATTGAATCAACTGGGATTTTCTCATTTTCTAGGGGAGGTAAGAACATGATGAGGTGAGGAAAGGAATTTAGCCAGTGAAGTGCTCTTGTTTAACGACTGCTTTGTGGGCAGAATGCCTATATATACATATATACATTTATTATATACATTGTACAGGTGTAAAGAATATGTTTATGGTGTTTAGTAGTTAAGTCATGCCCAACTCTCTGCAACCCCATGGACGTAGCCTGCCAGGCTCCTCGTCCACGGGCTTCTGCATGCAAGAATTCTGGAGTGGGTTGCCATGCCCTCCTTCAGATTTTCCAACCGAGGGATCAAACCTGCATCTCTTATGTTTCCTGCATTGGCAGGTGGATTCTTTACCACCAGCACCACCTGGGAAGCCCCTATTATCTATTACTCCTGCCAGAAGGAGTGACTTACCAGGGAGAGTACCAACCCTGAGGACTGTAGCTGAAGTACATGAGAAATGCATCTGCTAACTGAAAAAATAGGGGATTCAGAGTCCTTAGCCCACATACATTTTCAGGGTCTGGTTCCAAATACATGTAAGCAGCTTGAGGAGTTCTTTTCTCTCTGGAGAAAAGAGATGTTTGCCTCGGCCATGTGGTACAACCTGGGGGGTTTGGTTCCCACTGTACAATATCTTGTGTTGTGCCCTGGGGTACAATGTGAAGGATCTCTCCTGGAGCTGTGCAATGCTCCAAGAGTTTGCTGCTGTTTTCATTGGTATCGTGTGATTAATGGGGTTGGGAAAGGAGAAAGGAGGAATCATATTACCCTTTGTTCTCCATTTTAGGCAAAGTTAAGAACCTAGGTTTTCAGATCCTTAAATTATCAAAGAGGTAAAAATTATCAGTGCTATAGATACATTCCAACATTATTTTTTTAGAAAAAATATTGCCATTATAATATACTGATATAATACTAATCAGGGATTCAAGGATTTCTGGGATAAATTCTCTTCTTATCAGTGAAGGATAGAGTTGTCACTACTGCAAAGTTCTATGGGGATAAGCATATCCTGCATCCGCTTGTCTCCTCCACAAAGGGGCTTATTTATCTAGAGAAGGTGAGGCTGTCGGCTTGAGAAGAGGAAGATTGTAAATCTTCATTACTCAGTAAAGGATGAGTAATTTTAGATCCTAAGATAATGCAACAAGAGAGTGATGATAGTGTTTGTTATCTTAGGCTGTTGGTGTGTGGATATTATTCATCATAAACTTAATCTCAATATCTTGGGATTGCAGCAGAGTTCTAGGACTTCATTTCTTAATGTCTTCATTACAGCTGCAAATCTCAAAATAAATACAGTTCTTACAAGGAAAGCATCAGCAGCTGGGGGTAGTTACATGCTACTTGTCTTCTGCTGCTGCTGCTGCTAAGTCGCTTCAGTCGTGTCCGACTCTGTGCGACCCCACAGACGGCAGCACACCAGGCTCCCCCATCCCTGGGATTCTCCAGGCAAGAATACTGGAGTGGGTTGCCATTTCCTTCTCCAATTGCCTTCTGCTAGGCAGACTCAAATTAAGCAAAATGTGTGCTCTTCATTACAAAAGGATTCTTACAGGTNAGGCTCCCCCATCCCTGGGATTCTCCAGGCAAGAATACTGGAGTGGGTTGCCATTTCCTTCTCCAATTGCCTTCTGCTAGGCAGACTCAAATTAAGCAAAATGTGTGCTCTTCATTACAAAAGGATTCTTACAGGTAAACGTTTCATAGTAAAAATGCTACTCTTTCTGGCAAAAGGAGGAACTTATCAAGGTGGGTATCACCTCTGGGGCCGCTGGGCATCCAAATGGAGATGCTCAAGCTCAAATGCAAAAGTTAAATGGGACCTGAAATTTTTGGACTCTTAGAGCCCCACTAAGCCAATGACTGGGGACAAAGATGGGTTTTTTGTTTTTTGTTTTTTTCTTCTCAGGTTGGAAATAGGTCTGCCTTGGAAAATCAACCAAATAATCAAATTTGTTGTTGATGAAAACAAACCATCATCCTCATTGTTATCAACTACAGCAAACATTTATTTATGTAGGTAACACACACACTGGGGCTTCCCTGGTAGCTCCGATGGTAAAGAATCCACTTGCAATGTGGGAGACCTGGGTTGGATCCCTGGGTTGGGAAGATCTGCTGGAGGAGGGCATGGCAATCCACTCCAGTATTCTTGCCTGGAGAATTCCATGGACAGAGGAGCGTGGTGGGCTACAGGCCATGAGGTCACAGAAAGTCAGACATGACTCAGCGATTAAGTACAGCACACAATACACGCATTACCCATTCATGGGGTGAAAGAACCATAAGATATGGATTAGGCCACAGAGGACCAAATATCTGGACTCTAGTAGGGGAAACTAAGATGTAAATTTCAGGAACTTTCCTGGTGGTCCAGTGGTTGAGAATCTGCCTGCCAAGAGGGGACACGGGTTTGATCCCTGGTCCAGAGGATCCTATGTGCCCCAGGGCAACTAAGCCCGTGGGCCGCAACTACTGAGCCCACATGCCACAACCACTGAAGTCTCCATGCCCTAGAGCCATGCTCTGAAACAAGACAAGCCACTGCAAGAAGTCTATGCATGGCAACTGGAGAGTCACCCCTGATTGCCACAACTAGAGAATACCCATGCGCAGCAACGATGAGTCAGCACAGCCAAAAAACAAAAAGAATCAATTTCAATGGAAAGTATATGGTTAGAGATAATAGAGATAGCTCCGCTTTAGTGAGCATTTTTCTAGATTCCATGATACACTTAATAAGAAGTGTAAGAACCCTTCTCTGTGCTAAGGGAAATCACAGTTTATCCAGGAGATGGGCTAAACATGGCACAGTAAGAAAACAAGAGGATATTATACTATGAAGAGCTAAGCTATAAGATGCAGAATGAGGATCTGTGAAGACCGGAAGGAGAGAAAGTGAGCAAGCAATATGACATCATTATTAACCAGGGGGTTAATATTGGGGGTGGGGGCAGCGCTTTATGAGACCTTTAAAGTCAGGGAGAGTTTGAAGATGTGAAGGGGAGAAGGGAGGATTTATTTCAAGTGAAAATCCCTTCAGTTTTGCTAAAGTTTGAAAGGTTGGTATGGAAAGCATTTAGCCAACAATTATTCAGCATCCTGATGGGGGGATAGGACTATTCTGAATAGGAAGTGAGGAGCAGTGTAGCATCGTGCCTACAACTGTAGGTTCCTCTGGTGGGTACATTCTTGTGTTTGGGAAACAGACTTTTGTTCATTCAGGAAGTACTGACCAAGGCCTTGTAATTTGCTAATGTCATGCTGGGTGCTAGGATACACAGGCAGGACAAGATACACACACATCAAGGATTCATCAGAGTGAATAGGTCTGATTACAATCCAACATGATCCATACTCCAAGAGGGATAAATGCAGAGATTTACAGGAACACAGAGGAGAATCTCCATAATCAGGCTTAGCAAGTCAGTAAGAGTTGAGATATGGAGGATGAATAGGGGTTAGTCAGGCAAGGGACGTGGGATTCTGGAGGAGGGCATGGCAGCTCACTCTAGTATTCTTGTCTGGAGAATCCTATGGACAGAGGAGCCTGGTGGGCTACAGTCCATGGTTTCACAGAGTCAGGCATGACTGAAGCTACTTATCATGCATGCACAGACACGGGATTGGAGAAAGCATATCCAGGTGGCATGAAGAGAGTGGGTAGCAAGTCTACCTGGCTGGGTTTGAGAACCCAGAGTTGTTCTGTTTGGCTGGAGTGGAGAAGCAAGGGTTGAGGCTGGTAATACTGACAGATGTCAAATGGTAAAATATTCCTAAGCTGTGTTAAGGAGTTTGGACTTAATCTTGAAGATAGTGGAGAGTCAGTGAATCATTTTAAACTGGAGATCAACATGATAGCATCTGTTTAGAAACCTCATCCAAGCTGTGGTATGGAGAATGGATGGATGGGCCAGGTTCAAAGCTGATGCTACTTACTGTAGCATGTTCATACCCACACAAAATAAGAAAGGGAAAACTATGTATGGTTGTCTCCTCCATCTAAGTCTATTGCCTACCTCTTGACTTAAGACTGCACATTTTATTCTTAGGACCATGGAATTCTGACCGTCAGTATCTACTGGAAGGTTTTCCTGATTCTACGTGGGTCCATCCCAGCAACAGGTAAAGGGTGCTCGAATTTATGTCTGCTCAACTTGCAAGCACACGTAACAATCGTGGGATTCAGCCTGATGACGCTACGGAGGGAAAAACACCAGAGAATTGTAGTAACTCAATTTAAAGTCTACTGAAAGCTTTGCTAAAGGCTTATGTGACTCTTCAGAGAAATTGCATGAGGTAAGAAAGTCATTGCCCCAGCCACAGAAGAACAGCCGGTATTTCGACAAAATTAAAATATTCTCTCAGGAAAGGCTCTGTCTTTACCTTGAACAACCTTTGAGACCTCGAGGCAAAGGCAAGGGATGTGCGTGGTAAGGAACTATGTTCTGGATATACACAGTGTTCAGCTTATGATCCAGGAGCTCTATATTTCTTTCTTTCTTTTTTCTTTTCTTTTTTCATCTCGGGCAGGATTAAGAGCAAAATTGATCTAATTTCACACTCTGTGAAATTGACAAGTTCTAGTAAATTTTTAAAACACTTAAAAGGTTATTTTGAAAATGAGATAATAAAACAGGACATCTGTGCATTATTTTTATTCTAGGATTCTGAAATAGGCAGCCCAACAGCATTCCAGGTTAATAGGATCTGTGTGTGACTGCAGTTGTTAATATGCACAATTAAATGCTGATTTCAATCATCAAGCTGCCAGATATAAATACTATCTGGGGAGGACTGTGTTATAAGATGGCAAGACTAATAGTGCAAACGTTGCAACACCATTCAAAGGAGAAAGGAAGCCGTTCTGGAGTTCTACTATAAATAGGACGCTTGTAACAAGAAAGGAAATTAGAAGTAGATGCTCTATCCATGGCAGCTGACCATCCATTCCATTCCAAACAGCAGGACTCATCTCCAAACTGCTCTTTGAGATAAAAGGAGCTTCAGTGGAGGAAGAATGAGAGACTGCTATATATTTTGTTATTTGCACAATAGATCCTTTCTTCCTTCCCTTCATGTAAGTGTACAATTTTAACTGAATAGATGAGAAATTAGTGGAACAGATAAAAGAGGACCTAAGCATAAGAAACTATGGTTGCATTATGCAATATTGAACATGTTTTCTAAAACCAACATGCACACTTAATTTTGTTCTATGAACAAATTTTTTTCAGTTGCATTTGATAAGTTATATTGTTGTTTTGATCCATTACTTTTAGATTTTTAGATTCCTTTTTTTTTTTTTTTGGCAAAGTCATGGGGCATGTGGGATTTTATTTCCCTGATTCCTGGTTGAATCCAGACCCCCTGCAGTGGAGCACAGAGCCTTAACCACTGGACCACCAGGGAAGTCCCAACTTTTAGATTCTTATCCCAATTGCATGAAACTATTTAAACAGAAAGGAATATGATCTTGGAAAGCAAAGACAGTCAATGAGTATAAGTCTGATATCCACACATGAGAAAAAGCATCATATTGGAGAGCATATCTCGCTGAAAAAGTAATTTATTTCTGGCATAGCAAGAAAACTTCTTTTTTGTTGGCACATTTAATCCATTTTTGGAATCCTTAGTAATTTTAAATTTCTAATGCTTGAAGCCAAACTCAAACCCAAACACTTTCAGGGGGATATGAGTTGAAGTGGATAAAGCACTTTGGAAAATTCTGCAGCAAGTCAGATGAGAGATGGTGGTGGCAGAAAAGGAGATGGTGAGAAGTCGGCTGACTCAAGTTACATTTAGGAAGAGGTGATGCAGAAAAAAGGGAAGAATCAAGGATGATTTCCATTTGAGCGGCTAGATGGTGGTGTACTGGTTAAAGAGATGAGAAAGAGCTGTAGATGGACAAAGGTTACAGGAGAGTTCAGATAAAAGTTCTCTCTTTAAAAAAAATAATGGATTAGAACTAGGCTACCTGACAAAATTACATAAGGTATTATTGATTAGAAAACTCAGAGGTGGGAAATATGTATAATAAGCAAAATAATCTAGAAGATAAGGTCCCATTTGGGAAAGTAAAATTGGTAAAAATCCCCATTTGGTCTTGCATACACACAGACACACAGATGTGTATTAGTATGTGTATATTGGTGCCCTATATGTAAGCATGGACAAGATACGAATTCTACCTCCCATGTTGTTATGCATGCTGTCTTGTGAGAAGGAATGGGATGGTGGTGGTGGTGGGGACGAAATGCAAAAAGGCTGCATAAAAATGATGTTATTCTATCTACGGAAAATAATATCTTGGTGTATACTCAGGTGAAGTAATTTTAAAAAACCGTGAATAGTAAAAAAAAAAAAAGGGAGGGTTTGGTCTTGACCTCCCTCTCTCCTTTCCTTCCTCCTCTCTCCCGCTTTCCCTCCCTTACTTCTTTTCTTTCTTCCAAGGAGGGTGGATAGAGGATGGAGCCCACACAGTTGAAGGCTGTTGAGTATTTTAGGGGATTGGGGGCTTTGTTGGGGCTGGGCCTGCACAAGGAGGTTGTGGAGAGGCAGCCTGGTGCGGTCAGGGGGAAAGAGGGGGGACCTGAGGGAGATTAAGAAAATAGTAAATATATCAAGGAAACCTGGAGCTGGGTTTCTCCAGGAAGAAGATACAAACATGGAAAAAGTGAAAGTTAGAATGAACCCTGTGGCTTTGGAGGGCAACTGGCTATATCTATGTGAATTCTCAATGTGTGCATGTGCCTATGTATGTACATATACATGTATGCATACATCATATGTACACACAAATGTGTATATGTGTATGTAGGTATATATATATATATATATATATATATATATNCTATATCTATGTGAATTCTCAATGTGTGCATGTGCCTATGTATGTACATATACATGTATGCATACATCATATGTACACACAAATGTGTATATGTGTATGTAGGTATATATATATATATATATATATATATATATATATATGTAGGCTTCCCAGATGGCTCAGTGATAATCTGCCTTCCAACACAAGAGATGTCAGAGACACGGGTTGGATCACGGGGTCAAGAAGATCCCCTGGAGGAAGAAACGGCAACCCACTCCAGTATTCTGAGTGGGTTGCCCTTTCCCATTTGAGTGGCTAGATGGTGGTGGTATTGGTTAAAGAGATGAGAAAGAGCTATGGATGGACAAAGGTTACAGGACTCTCCACAGCTCTTTCTCATCTCTTTAACCAGTACCACCATCATCTAGCCACTCAAAGGGAAAATGGCAACCCACTCAGAATACTGGAGTGGGTTGCCATTTCTTCCTCCAGGGGATCTTCCTGAGAAAATTCCACGGACAGAGGAGCCTGGAGGGTTACAGTCCATAGGATTGTTAAGGGTTGGACATGACTGAACACACACACACACATATATGTGTGTGTATTTGTATGTATATATTTCCTAGATCTGCCCAACATGAATGCTGAAAAAAATACAAGACCAAAGCCCCACATTTCCCTATGTAAGGCCATATTGTATAGTAACTGGAATACTGTTCAGAGCACTGGCTAGAATTAAACAGTACAATCATATACAAAGAAAGAATCTAGTAGAAGTGATGCCAGGCAGCAATGAGCACATCTGACCCTTAGATCTTGATTTCTAAATAGCACTCTCCACTAAGACACTCAAAGAAGACACTCCTTAAAGAACTGGCTAACTCCAGGGCTAGACAGGGAAAAGAACAAGAGGAGTTTGTGACACTTTTTTTTTTTTAACCAAAAAGTAAAGAAGTACTCAGAGAATGATGTGCTAGGTCAAAATAACACAAAGGCTGTCTTGAAGTGGCTTTTCCTGGTCAAATACGGGATAACTTGAGCATCAAAAGAAATAATGACAGCTGTGGATTATAACTCAATGAATAATAAAGGAATACATGGACACACACTGATATAAACAACTGAAAGAAGATAAAGCTTTTCTTTACAGTAGAAGGCCAACAAATACAAGTACAAGGAATGATGGAATTAGAGGAACATCATTTGTCAACCATCATAGTGATAATTGATTCAGGCAAAAATCATTGATGATGCCAAAGCTAGTGGGCGAAAGGGGATTTTACTATAGTCTAAAAGTATCTGTCTATGAAATATCTATTAATTACTAAGGGTAAAATGTAACTTTGCATTGAAGAAATCTGACAAAAAGTTTCCAATCATGTTAAAATATGAGAAAACCTCAAACAAACTCACACTGAAAGGACAGTCTGCAAAATGATTTTCTTGTAAACTTAAAAGGTCATGAAAGTAAGGAAGGACAGAGAAACTGTTCCACAAAACAAAAACAAAGTATCATATAACCTAGCAATTCCACTCTTGGTTATATATCACAAAACAAAACAAAAACAAAACCACTAATTAGAAAAGATGTGTGCCCCTCAAGGTTCATTGTAGCATTATTAATAATTGCCAAGATATGGAAGCAACCTGGAGTGTCTATATGGATATGGAGTGCCTACCAACAGATGAATGGATAAAGAAGATGCAGTACACACACACACACACACACACACACACACACACACACACACACACAGAGGAATACTACTCAGCCACAAACAATGAAAATTTGCTATTCACAGCAATGTGGATGAATTTGGAGGGAATTATGCTAAGTGAACAAAGTCAAAGACAAATACTGTACAATATCACTTACATGTGGAATCTTAAAAAATACAGTGAACTAGTAAATGTAACATAAAAGCAGCAGACTCAGATACAGAGAACAAGCTAGTGGTTACCAGTGGGGAGAGAGGGAGGGGCTGTATAGGGGTGGGGGAGTGGGAGATACAAACTTGTGTATAAGACAGATTGAAGGGTGTATTGTTCCACACAGAGAATATAGACAATATTTTGTAATAACTGTAAATGGAAAGTAACCATTAAAATTGTATACAATTAAAAAATTGTTATTGGACTTAATGACAGATTCATGAGACAGCTCTTAAATGTCTGTCCAGAAATGACACATATCCCTTCCTCTAACATCTTATTGGTCAAAGCAAGTCACATGATCAACTCTGATACTGATGGAGAGAGGGTGTGATATAATTCTTCCATAGAGAGGTACAGGGTCAGCAGTGGGACACAGCAGCACTGTGTCTGATGGAATCTCAGGAAAATAGTGAAGACCTGGGTACAAATCTTTGTTCTTTAACCTGATGAATTCAGATATCCCGGGGCTGACATCCATGCCCTGGAAGAAGGCATAGTTGGACTACAGAAGGGCCAGGAGAGGCGCTTAGTAGGGAAGAGCAGCAAAAATGCTCACCAACAGTATGCTGTTGCTGTTCCGTCGCTAAGTTTTGTCTGACTCTTTGGGACCCCGTGGACCGCAGCACGACGGGCTTCCTTGTCCTCCACTATCTTCCAGAGCATGCTCAAATTCAAGTCCATTGAAGTCGGTGATGCCATCCAACCATCTCATCCTCTGCCACCTGCTTCGCCTTTTGCTTTCAATCTTTCCCAGCATCAGGATCTTTTCCAAAGAGTTGGCTCTTTGCATCAGGTGGCCAAAATAGTGGAGCTTCAGCATCAGTCCTTTCAAAGAATATGCAGGGTTGATTTCCTTTAGGATTGACTGGTTTGATCTCCTTGCAATTCGAGGGACTCTCAAGAGTCTTCTCCAGCACCACAGTTCAAAAGCATCAATTCTCTAGCACTCAGCCTTCTTTGTGGNGAACAAGCTAGTGGTTACCAGTGGGGAGAGAGGGAGGGGCTGTATAGGGGTGGGGGAGTGGGAGATACAAACTTGTGTATAAGACAGATTGAAGGGTGTATTGTTCCACACAGAGAATATAGACAATATTTTGTAATAACTGTAAATGGAAAGTAACCATTAAAATTGTATACAATTAAAAAATTGTTATTGGACTTAATGACAGATTCATGAGACAGCTCTTAAATGTCTGTCCAGAAATGACACATATCCCTTCCTCTAACATCTTATTGGTCAAAGCAAGTCACATGATCAACTCTGATACTGATGGAGAGAGGGTGTGATATAATTCTTCCATAGAGAGGTACAGGGTCAGCAGTGGGACACAGCAGCACTGTGTCTGATGGAATCTCAGGAAAATAGTGAAGACCTGGGTACAAATCTTTGTTCTTTAACCTGATGAATTCAGATATCCCGGGGCTGACATCCATGCCCTGGAAGAAGGCATAGTTGGACTACAGAAGGGCCAGGAGAGGCGCTTAGTAGGGAAGAGCAGCAAAAATGCTCACCAACAGTATGCTGTTGCTGTTCCGTCGCTAAGTTTTGTCTGACTCTTTGGGACCCCGTGGACCGCAGCACGACGGGCTTCCTTGTCCTCCACTATCTTCCAGAGCATGCTCAAATTCAAGTCCATTGAAGTCGGTGATGCCATCCAACCATCTCATCCTCTGCCACCTGCTTCGCCTTTTGCTTTCAATCTTTCCCAGCATCAGGATCTTTTCCAAAGAGTTGGCTCTTTGCATCAGGTGGCCAAAATAGTGGAGCTTCAGCATCAGTCCTTTCAAAGAATATGCAGGGTTGATTTCCTTTAGGATTGACTGGTTTGATCTCCTTGCAATTCGAGGGACTCTCAAGAGTCTTCTCCAGCACCACAGTTCAAAAGCATCAATTCTCTAGCACTCAGCCTTCTTTGTGGCTCAACTCTCATATCCATACATGCCTACTGGAAAAACTATAGCTTTGACTATAAGGACCTTTGGGCAAAGTGATGTCTCTGCTTTTTAATACACTGTTTGTGTTTATCATAGCTTACCTTCCAAGGAGCAAGTGTCTTTTAGTTTCATGGCTGCAGTCACCAACAGTATAATCTATATAAATTAAAAACAATTGAGTTTTCTTCAGCTTAAAAAAAATGTATGCCTTCCACTCCACCATGTTTCCTTCCCTCTTTCAGTTGGCTCAAAAGTATGAAAAGTGTTCATTAAAATGCAATTTTTATACAAATGGGGAGGCTCATTAGTCCTATGCCAGCCAATATTTTAGATTGATTTAGTTTATTGTTCTCCAGAGTTTGAGAAATGCAGCATCTTTGGTACATAGATGATATCAGCAGTACATGGACGAATATATACTTTTTCTTTAACATTTTTACATATTTTCCCCTGTTTAATTAAATAAATATCTAATCTGCAATTTCACAGATACTATTGATTAAAATGAAATTAAAATGATTGCCTACAGTTAAAAAGTGAGTCATTTAAAATAAAAATACCAGCTAGATAACAATGCAGGTGGTTCAAGTGCAATGCAAAAAATGTGAGGATGGGTGACAAATGACAAAAGTTTGGGAAACACCAATTCTGTCAATCAGATTAGCTATTTTCCCACTGAAAGGGAAGGTATGAAGGGAAGACGAGATTTGTATGGTAGCCTGCGTGAAGGTGGGACAGGTCCTAGGGAGGCTGGTGGGACTCTGGATCCCTGAGATTTGAAAAAACATGTCCACACTGGGGTCATAATATGGGGTGGGGGGCATAAAAGTTAAGGGGGACCACGGAAATGTGAATAGAGAAAAAGATGCCTCTTTCTTCATATCATCATGCAGAGCTAGCCTGGCTCAGGTGTTTGGTGAATGGAAGGCTTTCTTCAAGGTGGTGAATGGCTAGCCTACAGAAGGAGGAATATCTTTGCAGTGAAGACAGACAGTCATTAGATTGGGATGATTCTGGTACCTGCCTATTATAAAAGCTGCCCAGACATCCCCAAGGCATCACATATGTGGAGACTGATGGATGAGAATTCAATGACAGGGTAGACTAGCAAGAATCTTACTTTTCTGCAATACCAGCTGGAAGATTTAGCAGACAGTAGCATTACTCTCAGAGAAGGCAATGGCAACCCACTCCAGTACTCTTGCCTGGCAAATCCCATGGATGGAGGAGCCTGGTAGGCTGTAGTCCATGGGGTTGCTAAGAGTCAGACATGACTGAGTGACTTCACTTTCACTTTCCACTTTCATGCATTGGAGAAGGAAATGGCAACCCACTCCATTGTCTTGCCTGGAGAATCACAGGGACGGGAGAGCCTGGTGGGCTGCCATCTCTGGTGTCGCACAGAGTCGGACACGAGTGAAGTGACTTAGCAGCAGCAGCAGCATTTCTCTGGCTGCCATCCTACATCACCAGTGTTCATAACATCTTTGAAAATAAAATGCTCCAAGTTTGTAGAGGAAGCTGGCCCTGACGGAACACAGCAACAAAGAGAGCCTTTGAAGCCCTGCCTTCTCCAGTGCCNTATAATCTATATAAATTAAAAACAATTTAGTTTTCTTCAGCTTAAAAAAAATGTATGCCTTCCACTCCACCATGTTTCCTTCCCTCTTTCAGTTGGCTCAAAAGTATGAAAAGTGTTCATTAAAATGCAATTTTTATACAAATGGGGAGGCTCATTAGTCCTATGCCAGCCAATATTTTAGATTGATTTAGTTTATTGTTCTCCAGAGTTTGAGAAATGCAGCATCTTTGGTACATAGATGATATCAGCAGTACATGGACGAATATATACTTTTTCTTTAACATTTTTACATATTTTCCCCTGTTTAATTAAATAAATATCTAATCTGCAATTTCACAGATACTATTGATTAAAATGAAATTAAAATGATTGCCTACAGTTAAAAAGTGAGTCATTTAAAATAAAAATACCAGCTAGATAACAATGCAGGTGGTTCAAGTGCAATGCAAAAAATGTGAGGATGGGTGACAAATGACAAAAGTTTGGGAAACACCAATTCTGTCAATCAGATTAGCTATTTTCCCACTGAAAGGGAAGGTATGAAGGGAAGACGAGATTTGTATGGTAGCCTGCGTGAAGGTGGGACAGGTCCTAGGGAGGCTGGTGGGACTCTGGATCCCTGAGATTTGAAAAAACATGTCCACACTGGGGTCATAATATGGGGTGGGGGGCATAAAAGTTAAGGGGGACCACGGAAATGTGAATAGAGAAAAAGATGCCTCTTTCTTCATATCATCATGCAGAGCTAGCCTGGCTCAGGTGTTTGGTGAATGGAAGGCTTTCTTCAAGGTGGTGAATGGCTAGCCTACAGAAGGAGGAATATCTTTGCAGTGAAGACAGACAGTCATTAGATTGGGATGATTCTGGTACCTGCCTATTATAAAAGCTGCCCAGACATCCCCAAGGCATCACATATGTGGAGACTGATGGATGAGAATTCAATGACAGGGTAGACTAGCAAGAATCTTACTTTTCTGCAATACCAGCTGGAAGATTTAGCAGACAGTAGCATTACTCTCAGAGAAGGCAATGGCAACCCACTCCAGTACTCTTGCCTGGCAAATCCCATGGATGGAGGAGCCTGGTAGGCTGTAGTCCATGGGGTTGCTAAGAGTCAGACATGACTGAGTGACTTCACTTTCACTTTCCACTTTCATGCATTGGAGAAGGAAATGGCAACCCACTCCATTGTCTTGCCTGGAGAATCACAGGGACGGGAGAGCCTGGTGGGCTGCCATCTCTGGTGTCGCACAGAGTCGGACACGAGTGAAGTGACTTAGCAGCAGCAGCAGCATTTCTCTGGCTGCCATCCTACATCACCAGTGTTCATAACATCTTTGAAAATAAAATGCTCCAAGTTTGTAGAGGAAGCTGGCCCTGACGGAACACAGCAACAAAGAGAGCCTTTGAAGCCCTGCCTTCTCCAGTGCCTTCTGATTCCTGGTTTCATGCAAACAAAAGCTTTCATAAAGTTCTTCCAAGCTTCCCTGGAGCTGTCCTTATTACTCAGTGTGAGGAACAAAAAACTCAGCTTGGGAAGCAATCTTCTGGTTCTCACCCTCAGGAAACGCCTGGGCCGAGAGCTTCTGAGCTCCAGGCAGGGGAGGAGGATGGGGACTCCCCACCTCCCAGTGGACTGGATGTAGAAAAAAGTGCTCGTGACTTGAGTACTTTAGGCCGGTTGGTTACAAGGTTCAGACATTTCCCCTGATAACGAGATCTGAAAACCAAAGTTGCTCACTTGCTAATTCCCTGCTCCAATGTGGCTAATGTACAGAATGCTCTTTGGAGGAATGGCATTTTTCTACCTCAAGGTCAGCAGAACTGTGTAATTAGAGTTTCAGTCTTGTGAATACAAGTTTCAGTCTCATGAATCAAGAACTGCCAGGCTGGGTCAGGCATATGCATTAACTAGCTGTGGGCCTTAGGTGGATATTACCCTTTCTGGACCTTGATTTCATCATTTTAAAGTTCAAGGTTTCACAGACTTGTGGTTGCCACAGGGAAGAGGGGTGTGGGAAGGATAGGGGCGAGATTAGCAGATGCAAATTGTTATATATAAGATGTATAACTGAATCACTTTGCTGTACAGCAGAAACTAACACAATATTGTAAATCGACTGTGCTGTGCTTAGTCACTCAGTCATGTCCAATTCCTTGCAACCCCATGGACTATAGCCCGCCAGGCACTGCTGTCCATGGGGATTTTCCAGACAAGAATACTGGAGTGGATTGCCATGCCCTCCTCCAGGGGGTGTTTCCAACCCAGGGATCGAACTCAGGTCTCCTGCATTGCAGGTGGATTCTTTACCATCTCAGCCACCAGGGAAGCCCAAGAATACTGGAGTGGGTAGCCTATCCCTTCTCCAGGGGATCTTTCCCATCCAAGAACTGAACCAGAGTCTCCTGTAGGCAGATTCTTTACCAACTACCAGGGGAGCCCTATATGTAGGATGGATAAACAACAAGGTCCTGCTATATTCCACAGGGAACTATATTCAATATCCTGGAGAAAGTGAATGGAAAAGAATATGAAAAAGGATGTATACATATATATGTGTGTGTGTGTGTATCTGAATCACTTTGCTCTACAGAAGAAATTAACACAACACTGTAAATCAACTATACTTCAATAAAATAAGTTTAAAAACAAAGTTAGAGGTTTCAGCCAGATAACTGATAACTGCCTTCCCACTCTAACAAGCTGCTTGCCAGCACCTTTCCAAAGGTGATCGTTGATTTGTTCTAGTGTGTCAGGTGCGAGAAACTGAGACTTAAGAGAGGGAAATGGAGAAGATATTTCTCTCTCACACGTACAGAGGTAGGCTTTGTGCATGTCTGGCAGTAACTGTTTCAAGGTCAGTCCTGTACAGGGTCATCTGATTTAGCAGGTATTTACTTGTGGGCAATGAAAGAATGAATGAATGTTAACACAAAGGAAGAACTTCAGGCATCGAAGTGGCCTCTGACAATGGCATGGAGGGATCACTGCATTTTATTACCCAAGCTTCATTCAGAATAGTAACCTAAAAGCTGTTTTGCTTCTTAAAAATCCTTTGTTCTGTCTCTTATACCTGAGAAGACTCAGTTAATATTTGCCTGTTTATTCTGAGTCAATTTGTACCCCAAGGAAGTATGAATTTTCTGTTCATTCTACTTGAATGCACCAGCATT
Source organism: Neotragus pygmaeus (assembly GCA_006410875.1). Classification (NCBI taxonomy): domain Eukaryota; kingdom Metazoa; phylum Chordata; class Mammalia; order Artiodactyla; family Bovidae; genus Neotragus; species Neotragus pygmaeus. Next base: position 851,161 of record SJYV01022774.1, read on the forward strand.
TTGTGAGAGCTGACTGCCCATTTTCAGGAGGGGTCAACAGTATGGCAACCTTGAGGAGTCAGGTGCAAGCCCTTTTTCTTTGAAAGAATGAAGGTCCTGAATAAGAAACATAAACATCGGTTTCAATGAACTTCAACAATTTCAAGAGCTAAATCCCCTGCTGCCTATTATTTTGAAAAGTTCACTCAAAATAGGTCTGCAAAGTACATTTATTCATCCACTCATTCCTTTGTAAATAATTCAATTCCAGCTCACCGCCAACCCCTGTGTAGCACTGGGGGTACAAAGGTGACTGCCACAGTTCCTGACCTGAGAACTCACCCCTGAGTTTGGGAGACAGTCATATAGACACTCATTAAAGAACTATATTTCCATCAGTGATGGTTGCCAGAAGCAGGAGGTTAAGGGGATCAAAAGGTATAAAGTTCTGGTTATAAAATAAGTTGAGGGGATACAATGTACAGCATGGTAACTACAGTTAATAACACCATATTGCATATTTGAAGTTTCTATGACAATAGATCTTAAGTCTTCATTATGAGAAAAAAAAAAGTAACTATGTATGTTGATAGATGTTAGCTTGAGTTACTATGATGATTGCTGCTGCTAAGTTGCTTCAGTCGTGTCCGACTCTGTGCGACCCCATGGACTGCAGCCCGCCAGGCTCCTCCATCCATGGGATTTTCCAGGCAAGAGTACTGGAGTGGGGCACCACTGCCTTCTCCTACTATGACGATTGTTTCACAGTATATTTTAACACACAAATATCAAAAAAAAGAGCTATATTAGTCAAGCCTCTTGGTTTGCTCATCACCAAAACTCAACTTCAAAGAGCTCAGGTGTATGCATTTATTCGATCTGAGACAGAGGGAGGGGCACAGCCAACATTGAGATTTTTTAATAAAAAAGTCTAAATTTGGGGTCTTTTTGGAAAAATAATAGGATATTCTAGAAATGAAAGAAATATTCTTTTAGACTGACTCCTAAAAGAAAACCATAACCATAAGCGAGAGTGGGTGCCCCTTATATATGGCACAAGTATTCTCTCCATTGCACCAACCCACCATCTGCATGGAGTTTTCACATGTATTTATATCAGCCCTGGTCACTCATTTGTGTTTCTTCTAATTAAGCATTTGAATTTTTAGACCCTTGGGTGAGAAGAAGGTCAAATTGGAGGTGGGAAGACCAGTTGGTAAGCTATTGCAACACTGTCTTCAAGAAAAGATAATGGCAAAGCAGATGGAGAGTCGAGAACAGTGGCGAGATATTTTGGTCATGGTGACAGAACTTGGTCAGCAAAGGATTATGTATTTTCACTTCTTCAAAGATATTTTTGGAAGTGTCTGCATTTTTTTCCTTTATGTATTTACCTTTCAGTTTATAGAAATCTCTAGACANAAATCAATCCTGAATATTCATTGGAAGGACTAATGCTGACGCTCCAACACTTTAGCCACTTGATTCAAAGAACTGACTTATTGGAAAAGACCCTGATGCTGGGAAAGGTTGAAAGCAGGAGGAGAAGGGGACGACAGAGGATGAGATGACTGGATGGCATCACCAACTTGATGGATAGGAGTCTGAGCAAGCTCCAGGAGTTGGTGATGGACAGGGAAGCCTGGTGTGCTGCAGTCTATGGGGTCTCAAAGAGTCGGACCCGACTCAGCAACTGAACTGAACTGAAGTTCATTTTGTTACCCTGCCCTTGAATAACGCTGGGGCAGGTCCTCTTCGCTGAACGTTGAAATATTTATTCATGTCTCACCATGCTGAACTCAACACAGAAACACTCTGACAGACTGCTGCTTCCAAACAGACATCCCTCAAAGGTAAAGAGTAGGCTGTGCTCAGTGTAGACAGAGCCTGTCCCAAGCACACGGCCCGATAACATTTCTTCACAGTGTCCAGTCTGTGGGTTACGTGCAGTCTGCGGAGCTTGACAAACCTTGGAAAATGACCTCACGTTCCTGGGCGTCAGTTTCCTCATCTATACAACGGGAATAATAACCATGGTTCTAGAGACTTCCCCGTTGGTCCAATGGGTTAGACTCCGCACTCCCAATGCAGGGGCCCGTGTTCCATCCCTGGTGTGGGAACTAAGAGCTGGTGCGGGTGTGCTGAGCTGCTCAGTTGTGTCCGACTCTGTATGGCCCCTCTGTCCATGGGATTCTCCAGGCAAGGATACTGGAGTGGGTTGCCATTCTCCCCTCCAGGGGATCTTCCTGATCCAGGGATCTAACCACACCTCTTACTTCTACCTGCATCGGCAGGTGGGCTCTTTACCACCAGCGCCACCTGGGAAAGCCAAGACCTGGTGCAGCCAAATAAAGAAATATTTTTTAAAAACAAGAATAGCTATAGCTTTTGCCTGACAATATTGGTGGGAGAAAGCTAACTCCTGTTCTGGTGTGCGGGGAATGCTCCAATTTTTCAGATGCCATTTGCAAGCTCTTTGCCACTTAAAAGACTCTACATATGAGAGTTGAAGGCAGGCTCGAATGCCACCACCTCCAAGAATCTTGTCTGACTTTCACCCTTCTGCTCCAATTCCCACAGAGATCTTGTTCCTGCCTCCCCCCACCACTCTCCCTTCGGTGGGAGTGGGGATTGCCCTCCAGGAGCCTTGCACACAATATCGGCTCAATACCCATTGAGACTTCATTAATATCTGCTCCCAGGGCAGAGAACCGGGGCCTCTGGGTTCCTTCCACGCTCCCTGTGGACCTGCAGCCTTGTGAGACTACCTCAGCACTCATCAAGAGGCTCCCACCTCTGGGCCTTTACCCACGGCTGTTCCCTCTGCCGAGAACACTGTTCCCTTGCCCCCTTCTCCCGTGGACTCACCTGCACCACGCTCGTTTCTGCTCCGATGCCCGCAGCATGAGTCCTGCCCCCCTNAACCAAGATTCTGGAGAAAATAAGTCAGGAGGGGCCTGGCTAAGTATCAATAAACAGTAAGCTAACCTAGGCCCAGGTGGAATCCATGGGGGACCTGTTAAGGAAGGGGACAGCTACTCAGGAGGCAAAGCAAGATCTAGAGACTCAGATGTCAGGCACAGGGGCCCAGGGAAAGACCCAGATAACAAGAATTGGCTTTGATGGCAATAACATGTCAGAATCCACTGAGGAATCTGAGTAAAAGTCACAGGATGGGAAGTGTGTGTGTGTTAAGAGAATCAAGCTGAGCCTCCAGCTGGAGGAATTAGGTAGGAGTGAGGAACTGGGAGGTCAGAAGCAAGGCAGTTCCTGATCTTCAGGGGATCTTCCTCTCTGAAGATTCTGCTTGTGGCTCCCTCTGTGTATTATTTACCCTGCTATTCTCAGGTCATTCCACCCAGAGGTCTCCAGACCAAACTCACCGGTCTGCTTCTCCCCAGGGCCAGAGGAAGAAAGAAATCTCTTTCTTCGAGTCCCTTCATTATACGCGGGCTTCCCTGGTGGCTCAGCGGTAAAGATAAGAGATGCTGGTTCAATCCGTGAGTCAGGAAGATCCGCTGGAGAAGGGTATGGCAACACATTCCAGTATTCTTGCCTGGAGAATCCCACGGACAGAGGCACCGGGTGGACTACACTCCATAGGGTCACAAAGAGTCAGACACGGACTGAAGCAACTCAGCACGCATGCACATTACACACAGCATTTTCTTATTCTGTCTTCACAAGACACTAAGAAGGCAGTTTTCTCAGAGATAGAGGCAGGTCCCCTGAATTTGATTTCCAGAGATTACTTTCTTTTGATTTCTCTGTATTTGCTGAATTTCAGGCCTGTGGATTCCCACTGTCTTGCACACACACTCTGTTTCCCATGGTACACTGTCTCCAGGGAACTTGGCTGGATCTTGGACCCAGAGGTTTCCTTAAAATATATGTGAGCAACATTGCCTTGCGGGGGCAGAAAAGACTTAACACAGGCTCAGGTGACATATAAGGTGGGCTTTGAAGATGAGAAAGACATTTTATGGTGGTGCTAAAAGTAGACAAAAAAGGTATTTTAAGGAAAGAAAAAAGTACACATCAAGGGCAACCAGGTGATAGAGTTTGTGTTTTTCCTGAAGAATTCCAGGGATGGAGAGAGCTCCCTAAGATTTTTTATAATTCTTCCCAGCCGTTTTCTAATTCTTTTGTGGCCAAAAGGTTCATTTTATTTCCAATTAATATTTGATTTTAAAAAACATTTTAGGGGAGGTAAAAAAAAGTCTCCAAAACGCTTATAGTGTCCTTGCATGCTGCTTGCTAAGTCACTCGGTCATCTCTGACTCTTTGGGACCCCATGGACTGTAGCTCCCCAGGCTCCACCGTCAGTGAGATTTTCCAAGCAAGAATAGTAGAGTGGGTTGCCATGCCCTCCTCCAGGGGGTCTTCCTTACCCAGGGACTGAAACTGCACCTCCTGTGGCCCCTGCATCGCAGGTGGAATCTTTACCACTGAGCCCCCAGGAAAGCCCTGGTGTCCATTAAGGGTTTAAATATTTAAAACCTATTTTAAATGTATACTTTTATTACAGAACTTTGGAAAATTACTAATAGTTCCGCCATCTAAATATACTTACCAATACTATAAAGTATTTCTAGTCTTTTTTTTTTGTATATTCTATGAACCGAATTGAAATTGATTTCTATGTGCTCTATTTTTTATCATTTGCATCTTTAACATTTTAATTATAATTAAATATATGAGAAGAACACTTTAGTTCTGTTCTTTTTTTTTTCTCAAGTATTTACAGAAAAACACTTGGCCTTTTAAAGATGGAAATTCTTACTTCAGACAAGTCCTGGGAAATGGGTGTTTCAAGTGGTTCAGAATAAAATATCAATTTTTTGGTCAATTTTGGATATTTTAGTAAAGCTGAACAAGCACAACATGATCCAAAAATGTTATCTATAGGTAAAGTATATGTGTTAAATCTTTTCCATTAGTCTTTACTGAGGATTTAATTTATACTGTCTCTTCCACTCTGTGATTTTGGATAAGTCATTTTACCTTTCTGTGCCTCAGCTTTCTCATTTTTGAAATGAGGATAATTTTATTTCAGACACCTTAGAAATTACTACTTTTAATGTGTTTACTGCTATTGGTGACAGTAGTAAAGTCAGAGGAGAAATGTGAAGATGACTTTTCAATGTAATGAGATTCAGATATATTCTGAGTATCAAAATTTTAAATAATTTTGTTAAAAATAGATGAAGGCTTTCCTAATATCTTTCCATTGGGGAGAAAGCTTTCACCTCAGTTGACAGGGTCAAGGAATGTTCTCTCTCCCATTAGCATGCAGGCAAGTCTCCAGCAATCTAATCGACTTTGAAAAGGCAAGGAATATATTCACTTTCTCTCACATTCATAGTCTCAGGAAATGAAAGTTAGTAAAATCCAGCACCATCTCTTCATTAAATTTAGGAACAGAATTCATCCTTTAATTGAATTCTTATCTAATGAGCTTTAAGGCAACTTGAGAACTTGAATTTTGACGCTTATTATCTATGTTAATTAAAACACAATCACAATTATCTACTTCTTGTCTGTCTCCTTTCATCTTTATGTACCACATCACTTCTCACATCCAAATTATGTTTTTTGTTGGTTAAATGGTAGTGAGCATTTTCCAATTTTATTATTTCTTAAATTGAAGTATAATTGACATACATTATATTAGTTTCAGGTTTGCAGAATAATGATTTGATATTTGTATATATTACATATAGTCACCACAATAAGTATAGTCAACATCTGTCATCATACATAGTTATAGAATTTATTTTCCTTGTGGTAAGAATTTTTAGGACTTACTCTCTTAGCAACTTTCAAATATGCAATACAGTATTATTAACTATAGTCACCACAATGTACACTGTATCCTCATGATTTATTTATTTTATAACTGGAAGTTTGTACCTTTTGACTACCTTCATCTGTTTTTCCCACCCCACCTACAACTCTCTTGCCTCTGGCAACCTCCAATCTGTTCTATCTATGAGCTTGGTGGGTTTGTTTTGCTGTATTTTTTGTTATTAGATTCTACATGGAAGATGATACAGTATTTGTCTTTCCCTGTCTGACTTATTTCATTTAGCATAATGCACTCATCTATGTTGTCACAGATGGAAATATTTCTTTCTTTTTTACGGCTAAATAGTATTGAATGGCATTTATATTTCATTCATCCATTGACTGACTCTTAGATTATTTTCATATCTTGGCTATTATAAATACTACTACAATGAACATAGGGGTGCATACATCTTTTCAAGTTAGTGTTTTCATTTTCTTCTAATACATTGCCCCAAAGTAGAATTTCTGGATTATATGGTAGTTCTATTTTAAATTTTTTTGAGGAACCTCCACACTGTTTTCCATAAAGGCTATTCCAGTTTACACTCCCACCAACATTGCACAAATGTTCTCTTTTTCTCCATATCTGGCCAACATTTATTTTATTTTATTTTTTTGATAATAGCTATTCTAACAGGTATGCATTGATATCTCATTATGGCTTCGATTTGCACTTCCCTGATGATTAGTGATGTTGAGCACTTTTAAAATGTACCTGTTGGCCATCTGCATGTCTTCTTTGGAAAGATGTCTATTCGGATCCGTCCATTTTAAAATTGGATTTTTTTTTTTT
>SJYV01022774.1:870900-1040576 GCA_006410875.1 Neotragus pygmaeus
ACACACACACACACACACACACACACACACACACATATACACATACATAAAGCTGATTCACTTGGCTGTACAGTAGAAATTAACAGAACATTGTAAAGCAACCATACTCCAAAGAAAATTAGTTTTTAAAAAAAGTGACTTAATAAGGTCACTCGGGTAAACAACGAGAGTGAAGACACAGAGGGGCAAAGGGAGGCTCTTGTTCCATTCGGAAGTGTGCTGACATGGCATCTGCAAAATCTCAATGACAGCATCTTTCTTCATGGTGACAGTGAGAACAGACCGTGAGAGAAGCAGGTCCTCAACTGTGAGCAGGAAGTCACCATCACCCTCTGCTCTCATCAAGATGGCAGAACTGATGGTTAGCTCAGAAAAGCAGACACGTTCCCATGCTGTCAACCAGGTCTGTTTGGTTTCCTATCCTCCCCTCCTCCGCTGCCCTCTATTCCTTTTTGTCAGTTGGCTTGCATTTATCTTAAGTTAATCTGGGCACTCTGCCATTAGTCTATCTTTCTGGATGTTCTTTTTTTATTAAGAGTACACAACATGATATCAAAAGATGGGCTTTGATATGGAAACAGAATTTGATTTTTAAAGAAGATAAACCTAAATTACAATGATCCTAAATAAGGTTTTTGAGACTCTTTCTAAAACAGAATTACCTAGGAGGGAGAGAGGTCTAAGAGCGTGTCCTAGTATAGATAGAGGAAAAAAATTTATCGAGCTCACCAGGAAGATGATGTATGCCTGTGATTGCATGGACATGCATATTTTATTGTCCTGGTCTGTAGATGCCAGCACTGGGGGTGCTGCTGAAACGACCTGAGTAGGTTTTAAAGGAATGATCTCAGACAGCCTGCTGAACCTGCCAAGAGAGGGACTTTTTGGCTTCTTTAAAGCCTGTCTAAAATTGGCATGTTTTGGGTGGGAGAAGGGTGTGTCTGCCTATTGGGCCATGCCTCACTGTTGCCCTGAAGTCATGTGATCAGTGACAAACCCAGCCCCTTCATGGGCTGAGGGTTCAGTTTTCTCCTCTGAGAAAACAGCCTCACTGTCTACCCTGTTTGCCATAGCTGTGGGGATCAAGAGGGAAACATACGGCAGACAGAACATTGCCATCCATTAAAGTTCACACAGGAAGAGGCTTTCTTCACGGTATTAGTGCAGAGGGACACTTGCTTCTTGCTAGTTCTGCTAATGACTTCAGGGTGTTCCTGTGTTATTTCTTCAGCTCTGCCTTTTAATGGTCATTTGGTTTCAGCTCAGGATATAGAGCCTGCTTAAAGATCCCACTCTCATCTGTCTTTTCCTGTGTCTAGACTGGCAAGGCAGACTTGCAGTAAACGTAATTACGATGCTGGCAGGCCAGCTGCTGCTGAAGATATTATGGAATGTGACCTTACATTGCTTACAGATGTTAAACCTTGCTTGCAGGTGACCCAGATATTCTGCTCATGTCTCTACTCTGCACACTAAGCCTCTCTGTCAATCAGAAGTAAGCATATAGGGTAATCTGTTTTGCTGAAGATCTTACAGGAATTTGCTGCTAATGCTGACAGGAAAGAAAGGCAAAAAAGAAAGGCCAGTTTATTTCTATCTGCAAAGTAGCAGATGTTTTCTGTGCAAAAGTAACATCAAAGCAGCATGTTATATCTGCATAGTATCATATGATTTTAAAAAACAAATGTTTTAATAATTATACAAGGAATTACGAATATATTCTTATTTTTAAATTTTAAACATAGAAATATGTAGAGGTGATGGTTTCCTCTGGGAAAAGAGGGGAACTTCAGGTGATGTGAGAGGTGCTAGTTAAAGGACACTATTCAGTTTTTGACTTTACGTTGAAATTTTAGGGTGAGTCCTTCTGTAGTTTTTAATAAGCATTTAAATATATACATAAGTGTAGATTAAAATACATAAAGAAAGCTTACTTTACATAGTGGAATTATATTAAACATGTGGTTTAGCACTATTTTTACTTATTTTGACTTGAAGCCTTTTCTAAGTCATTATAGGATAGATTTGTTGCATGAAAATATATAGCTAATATAGATAAATAACAAGGTTCTCCTGAATAATGCAGGGGACTATATTCAATATCTTGTAATAATCTATCATGGAAAAGAATACCAAAAAGAATAAAAATATATACATATAGCTAAACATCATTCCCAGAATATGCCATAATTTAATCACTTCCCTACATATGAACATTGATTTTAGATTTCTTGATACAACAAATCTGCCATAATCATCCTTGTGCATGCATCTTTCTTCACATGCACCATATTTCTTTCAATAGGACAGAAACCTGGGACTTCCCTGGTGGTCCAGTGGTTAAGACTCCATGCATCTAACACAGAACACATGGGTTTGATCCCTGATTGCGGAACTAAGATCCCACATGCCCCGTGGAATGGCCAAAAAATAAAAATAAAATAAAACTTAAAATTGGAAGTCTGCTGAGTCACACAGTTTCCTTTTCTATAAAACTGGTTTACTATAGCCTACACCTCAAGGGTATTTTGAGAATTAAACATTAAAATTAAACTTTCAAAGTGAAAACACGAGTCCATTTTCTCTTAAAATATTTTCTAAAAATCAACTTAAAATACTTTTTCCTCTCACTTTTCTCCAGATCATTTTTATTCCTCTCTCTCTGTTCTATATTAAGGTGTTTGATGCACAGAAGAATAAGTCAAACAACTATTTAAGTCCCTCTCCTCCGCCTTCAATTCCATTCTGTTCCTCTGGAGAAGGTGCGGAGTCCCCTGAAGAATGCTGGAGTTCTGCATGATTCTGGGCTCTTCTCTCCATCTTCTGTTTCCCCCTTCCCTTTCCTGGCTTTGTCTTTGCTTCCCTTCCTGTCTTTTCATAAGCAACATGGGTAACTGCATGAGGCTGGGGGTAGCGGAAGGTGAGGGGTGGAGCCACTGGGGTGTAAAGATGCAGGGACAAGCTGAGAGCTGAGGCTGGACCAACACTGAGTCTAAGGGCCAAGTGAAAGCAGGGCTGACACGGATGCCAAAGCACTTAATGGTTTAAATGAATCCCTTGGGCGGATCCATTATGAGCTCCTCAAGATGTAATGGAGCAGGCTGAGAGGGCCCCACAGGGGGTGGGCTGAAACCTGGCAGCCCAGAGAGCAGCCTGGAGCTGGCTTTGGTCTCTCATTTGGTTGCCTCAAGCCCCCCTGGTGAAAGTCAAGTAGAGGAGGAAGGTTTGGTTTCCAGTTCTTGTTTGTTATAGTCTGCAAGTTCCAATATGCTGTTTAAACTCCCCTGTTAAATGTCAGCATACATGGCATTGTTTTCCCCCTTAAAGCCTTTCTTCTCTTGAAATTCATGATTTCTTAGCATCTTATGTATATGTTTTGAAGCGAAGGACGAAAGCAAGGTTGCAGCCTGTAGACTCAGGCCACCTCTTATTAAATGAGGACACCCCTCACAGATGTTATAACTAGAGGTGTGGGGTTTGAAATAACTCAGAAAGCCAACCTCTGTTTCCAGAGCTTGGCATGGGCACGAGGCAGTGTACGTTAGCCAGCAGGATAAGACAGGTCCTGATCCTTTCCCTTGTGGTTCATTAATGATACCCATTAATTGCTAAGAAGGTGATGAAGCAGGGACCTCTCCGAGGACATTAATGAGAGACAATTTCAGCTGCTGCTGAGTTTTGATGTTAGCACCACTCAGCCTTGTGTCTTCGTATGGCTGCACAATTCTCTCTTCATTCATTTACTCTATTCCTCGAGGAGGCTGGTGTCATCCACTTAGGCTGGAAGGCCAGAAGGGACTGCAAGGGGTCAGTTTGCCTTGTCTTGACTCTAAGTAGCTTTTGATGTGTTTAATAAACACACTTTGATAAAACAGAGAGGGAGAGAAAACACAGCACATCCAAGCTTAGCTCTTCGATCTCTCCATCCTTCCCTGGGAAACTTCTGCAAGTGAATCCATGCTGTTCATTACGCTCCCCCAAAGAACATGATGAGCTGTTCTTTGAGGCCAGATTTTCAACCTACGGTTCTCTGAGAATAGTTCCCATATTGTGGAAGAGATGAGTATGTGGTCCAATGAGTCAAGAGGGATAAAAGCACAATCTAGTTGGAAAAAAAAAAAAAAAAAAAAAAACATGGGTTGGTGGCTAAAGAATGCGGATCCAGCTTTTATCCTGTATGTGACATTTAATTCAGAGACTCAGGCATGCCATTTTATCTTATGTTACAGGAAACTTAGGAAGTATTGTAGCTGCTTAGGGGCTGGGTTGTTCCCAAGATTTGTGCCTTCAATATGCTTTAGATGTAAATTCAAAGTATGGAATTACATAGCCACAAAATGCTGATGTAAGTCTGTGGCTTCTCAATTGAATTTAGGAACCTTGGGACTTTCTTACATTTGTTTCCATGTTATCCTTTGAAAACACATGCTACTCCTCTGCATCTCATTCTGATGACAGAAAGAGTTCTCTCAACATTTTTCTTGACTCTTCTGCCTCTTTCATCCCAGGAAAAGAAAGCTTTGAATCACTCCTATTCCTGTCTCCTCCTTCTTATTTCAATATCTGTTTTCCCATCAGTCTTTAAGCCAGAAAAATCTCCCACTTTCTTCCAAATGATAACTCTTATTACCTCTAGTTTTTCTGTCTTATGCCAGTTTCCAAATTCCCTTTGCTCATTTAAAATCACTAATTCTTTGTTTGTTTGTTTATGGACTTGTGTATGATTTTTTTCACCAATCACAACAAAAATATCTCCTTTAGCCTTTAGTACCTAGCACAGTGCCCACCATATGCTAAATGGTCCCTAAATATTTTTAAATAAATGAATTTTAAAATTCACAAAAAGCACTTGATTACAAAATGTGGAACGTGAACGATGGATGCATGCCTATTTGTTGGGATAATAATCTTGTGACGTCAAAGTGACACGGGACTGTCTGCTTTGCAAGAGGCACATTGTTGCCCCCTGTCTGGAATGCCCTCACCTCCACCCAGGGGCTCCCCAGCTTCCTCACCCTGACCACTTCCTACCAGTGCTTTAGGACTTGGTGTAGGGGGAACTTGTTTAAGAAGACTCCTCCTCTGTGCTTCGAGCAAACTCTGTGTTATCTCTATTTAGCTCTTATCCTGTGGGACTGCCGTTTCCTCCCATCTCTTTCCCCTCATCTCAGTAGACTTGAGTTATTCTCCACTGGCTCCCTGGTACCTCACAAGAGTCCCGAGACACTGAAAGCAAACAGTGCGTGCCTGCTGAATGAATCAGTGAAGACTTCTGTGAGTCAGAAGAAGATTGGAAGGCTCTTAGAAGAGGGACAAAGAGACTAGGACATACTTTCTAAGAATGGGAGCGAGACGCCACCTGAAACTCACAAGTTTTCAAGGCTGTCTCAGGTTCAGAGCCTGAGGGGTGAGGGTTGAAGAGAGCACAGCCCACTCCATCAGATAATTCTGGCATACACCATCTTGGTGTTTCCTCTCTGCTGTGTTTTCTGTCCCCACCACCCATGATGGTGTGGAATTACAAGTATCTTCTCTTTTCTTGCTCGTGAGCACTCCACGAGATCTTCAGCTCCTTTTGGCAAGAAAGAACAATGTCCCAGGGTTGCATTTATGCCTGATTCTGTGGCCCAGGTGCCTAGAAAAATCTNCATGATGGTGTGGAATTACAAGTATCTTCTCTTTTCTTGCTCGTGAGCACTCCACGAGATCTTCAGCTCCTTTTGGCAAGAAAGAACAATGTCCCAGGGTTGCATTTATGCCTGATTCTGTGGCCCAGGTGCCTAGAAAAATCTTGCTCTCTCCTCGACTAATGCTTCCTGATGACTTCCGTTAGGGACAGAGGGCACATTGGTTGTAGGTGACCTGTCCTCCAGAGGTAGGTTTTCCTGGCAAACAGTTGTTACAGTTATGCTTGTTGTGGATATTTTACAATAAGGGACCACAATCCTGTTCTCGAATCAGCAGTTTCAGGGTGGTAAGGGCTTTCATCTAGATTGGCTGGGCTGCCTCTGACTTCTTTCTTTCTTTATGTGTCAGTGCTACGAACCCCCAGCAGCTGCTCAGGACCAAGGATGCTGTCAGGCATCTACTGGCATCTGAAGATTTTGCCTAATCCATCAGGGAAAGAGGCTGTGTTTGACCACACCAGGAACTCCATTGATTTACTATTCAGAGCATACCTTCCTTTGAGTTAATGAATAATTTAAAATGCTCATCTCATCTGTATATTAATTAGCCGCTTGTTTTCAAAAGCTTTAAATGACTGGCTCAGACATCCTGTGCTCCACGGCAGATCTCTTGAGAGAGTGTGTGTCAAAAAAAATACACTTCGTTTGGAGTCTCGTCGATTTTTCTGACATTTTTTTTTAATGAAATTTTCTTCTTTTCAGGGAACTTGAAATGTTAAAAGCAGATGCTCAAAGACACACTGACTATTGCACTGAAAAATTTAAAAAGGATTCCAAAGCCTCTAAGAGGCAAATCTGGTTTTTGGAGTAGAGGATTCTTACTTTTCAGAAACCATGTATCCAGTCCTAGGTCACAGTCAAAAATAATTTGTATTAAAAAGATACAAAGTCAAACATGAAGTCATGAACACAGTCAAATCCCTTTCAACCTGCATTCTTGCTCCCTGTGGGAGACCTTGGGTTAGATCCACAGCACTGTACCAGTCACTGTGGTCTTGACTAATCCAGAGTGAAAATTTCTCTGAGGCTCATCCCTATCACCCTAAGACTCTAATTACACCCTGGGAAGCCAACGGTGCAGAATGTTTGAGTTTGTTATTTCCTGACTTTGCTGCTAGGGAGAGAATTTGTATGTGTGGACTCTGCTTTGGATCCAACATTTTTCTTTCTTGCCCAAAGGAGCTGAAGATCTCATGGCGTGCTCACGAGCAAGAAAAGAGAAGATATTAGTAACTCCACACCGCCATGGGTGGTGGGGACAGAAAATGTCCCAGGGTTGCATTTATGCCTGATTCTGTGGTCCAGGTGCTTAGCAAAGTCTTGCTCTCTCCTCGACTAATGCTTCCTGATGACTTCCGTTAGGGACAGGGGACACCTTGGTTGTAGGTGACCTGTCCTCCAGAGGTAGGTTTTCCAACCTGGTAGGTCCACAGAAAGGATGTGCATGCATGCTAAGTTAATTCAGTCGTGTCTGACTCTGTGCGATCCTATGAACTGCAGGCTGATAGACATATTTTAAAGCCAGAAAGATTTGGGTTCAATTTGCATCTCTGTCATTTTCCTACGGCGTGAACTTATTCAAGTTATTAACCTCTCTCATTCAAGGTGTCCCCACTGGGAAAAAGGGAATAACATCCATCCTACTGGACTGTTGTGAGGTTAAATAGAATTCTATCTGCAGCGTCCAGTACATAGTAACTACTAAGTCTGTGAGTTGGGACTATTGTAAAGACCATTGTTCTCAACATTACTTTAAGGTCTCCCATTCTGATCAGAAACTTCATGGCTTACAGTCCCATCTTTTATTGTTCTCTTTGTGCCAGGTCCCATGTGGAAGGATTTTCATGAATGATCTCATTTAATCTTCATAACAACTCCACAAAATAGGCACTACTATACTACTATCATCCTCATTTTCTAGAATAAAAGAATAGAAGCTAGGAAGATCTATAATTTTCCTATTCACATTGGTAGTAGACAGTGGAGAGAAAATTTCAGTCCCGCCAGTCTGACTTCAGAACCCTCATTCTAACCAGTGTGTGATTCACTGAAGTCCAGCCCTACATGTCTTTTGGATCCCAAGCAGATGAAGGCAGCTCTTGTTTCTTAACAGATACAGTTTGATATTTAAATTCTTTTAAAATATAGGGGCTAAATAAGGGGAAAAAATCATGAAATGAATCTTAGGGGATGAAAAGGTTGTGAATGGCTACTTCAGATAGGGCAGAAATACTCTTGCCTCTAGAAGGGTTGGAAAGAGAATAGTTAAAATAGTGTGAAAGGAAAGCCAAAATTGTAACATGGTTTAGATCAAGTTTTCTGAGGAAGAGATAAGCAAGAGCAACAGAGCCTTCAATNGTATGGATGTGAGAGTTGGACTGTGAAGAAGGCTGAGCACCGAAGAATGGACGCTTTTGAACTGTGGTGTTGGAGAAGACTCTTGAGAGTCCCTTGGACTGCAAGGAGATCCAACCAGTCCATTCTAAAGGAGATCAGTCCTGGGTGTTCATTGGAAGGACTGATGCTAAAGCTGAAACTCCAATACTTTGGCCACCTTATGCAAAGAGTTGACTCATTGGAAAAGACTCTGATGCTGGGAGGGGTTGGGGGCAGGAGGAAAAGAGGATGACGAAGGATGAGATGGCTGGATGGCATCACTGACTTGATGGACATGAGTTTGAGTGAACTCCGGGAGTTGGTGATGGAAAGGGAGGCCTGGCATGCTGCGATTCATGGGGTCGCAAAGAGTCGGACACGACTGAGTGACTGAACTGAACTGAACTGAACTCAAGTTCCCACAGGATCCTCTTTCTCCTCTGCACACACCACTCTCTATGTGCGCTCATCCCAGCCTCCTGTTGAGCCTTTTGAATCATTCTTCTCAAAGCACAGCTCAAGTCCCATCATCCCCATGCAGATTTCTGGGCTTCAGTCTCTTCCTACAACCCAATCTGATGCTAGATTGTCTCTTTACTGGAGAGCGGAAGGTATGGAGGGGGCCACTGTGAAATAAACAAGGGCCAAGCAAATTGGAACAGGCAACGGCTGTTCATTCAGAGCTTGCTGTAGCACAAAAGTCAGACACCATCATCTGTGTCCTGGCAGAGACACACAGGAAGGTAGAGGAGTGGGAAAACTTGATCATCAAAAAGGGGGAAGGTTCAAGTGTGCCGTGACTAGAGGCTGTTGGCAACCTAACTAGAAGCATCTATGTGACGGGACTGAAGTGCATATTTGACTTTCTCTGGTTGATCCTAAGTTGGAAGTAGGGACAAAAATTAGGGAAGCTGTCATTTATTCATCAAGTCCTGGATATTTTGGGTCAATTAGCAGAGAAATTTTTGTTGGGCTCCCTGGACTGTTGCTAGAGATAGTGATCTGACTTCCTACAAGTCTGACTTACAGATAGCAGGCTGGCATTCTGGGCTGGTTTCTATAGATCACAGGTTGGTTTCCTCTACTAGTTGCTGCAGACTGTGGGTCAGAATTCTATTTTTACATATGGTTTGTGTTATGACCGCAGTCCGCGTCTCCAAAACTGAGAAAACAAGACATCCACAGCAATGCAAAAACAAAAAGGGAATTTATTTCTAGCTCGAGCTAGGTCCCCTCGCCACATCCAATGCAGTGGAGTGGAGGAAGAGTCCTGAGCCTTGGATTATAGCAGTATTTATAGGTTTAGGACACAGAGAGGGAGTTGGCAAGGGCGGATTGGTTGCAACGGTTTCTTGGCATCTACTGCTTGGCTAAATTTTCACGTGCGCGGGCTTTCTTAGGGGATTTTCATCCTCGTCCTGATAGGCTTAAACTAGGCTACAGGGAGTATACTGATTGGTCTAGTCTTGGTGCCAGCGGAGGAGAATTTGAGTTCCTCCCCGGCAATGACTCCGCTCCTCTGTAAAGGAGACCCAGGCCTACCTTGGCCCCCTGAAGCCTGTCATAGCGCCTGTTTGGTCCCAACAGTTTGGCCTTTATTCATTTGTATATTCAGTCTCTCACAAGTGAAAACACTCATGAAATGGCCAAGTGAGTTACTGAGGTCGGTGGGAGTAGAAAAGAAGGAAGATAGAGAGGATTTGGTAACAAGTCGGGGTGAGAAAGGCTTCACAGACCAGAAGAGTGGTTAAAACTCTACTGCTCCCACACTGCCTGCATGTTAATCCCATTCCTGCCACTCACCTACTAAACTTAAGGCTAATAATAGTACCTACCTCATGGTATATAATTGTTAAATGTAAATTAAATTAGTTATTATAGCGAAGTGACTACAACAGTTCTTGACCCAAAGTCAGTGTCAGCCACTATTCTTGTTACCCTAGGACCAGGGTGATGCCATTAGCTGGCAGTTTGTCAAGAAGGGACCAGGCTTTGAAGCAGATTTGGGACCTCCAGGTGATGCTCAGGAGTGAGACTGATTTTTCCCTCCACCTTATATACTTCCAAGAGTACCACAGTGTATGTACTTGCTAAGGACTTACTGTGTGTGTCCCCGCAAAATTCATATGTTGAGGCCTTAATCCTCAATGTGATGGTCTTTGGAGGAGGGACCTTTGGGAGGTAATTAGACTTAGGTGAGGTCACAAGGGTGGGACCCTACTCTGGGATTAATGCCTTTATATAGGAGACCAGAGAGCTGCTTTCTCTCTCTGAATATATGCACCCAAGGAAAGGCCAGATGAGGACATAACAAAATGATGGCTATTTGCACACCAGGGAGTGGGTCGTCATCAGACCCTGGACTCTGTGAGCACCTTCATGTTGGACTTCCTAGCTTCCAGGGCTGTGAGAAATAAATTGTTAAGACACCCAGTCTATAGTATTATTGTTTTTTGTATATAATATTAATGTTTTGTTATAGCAGCCTGAACTAAAATCAGACTTCCTCCTGTTTTGATTAAGGCATCTCTTTTAATTTTTTAATAGGTACTGTAGGGCCTGGTTTTTAACACCTCTCCTTGCAAAGAATTAGCAACACGTCCTCTCTGGCAAACAGCATTATTGGTCTGAAAAGTTAACTTACCAACACAATGAGTAAAATGTATTATAAAATGAATTTTTAAAAAAATGACAATTTTAGCCATAAAGCTATCTTACTTGCATTTAATGCTATGCAACTTACAAATAATTTTTGGTTGATAGTTATTTCAGGCAAATAAAATAATTATTTTTTGACTGCTAAGGAATACAGAGCATAGATACTAAATTACAAATTATTCGACCCTCCCTAATATCTAGTTTTCAGTTAATTAACATCATAGCACTTTAAATTTAGACTGATATTTTCCACTGCCATTTCTAAGTAGCAGCTGATTTAGTTTTCAAATATGACTCATAGGCATATATTAATGCTAATGAGTTATTTACTAACCTTGAATCCTATGAAAACACCTTGTCTAACCTATATTTATTTGTTTATATAAGATCTATTTTAAAGTTTTTCCCCTGATGAAGTGAATGGCAAAGAATCTGTGTAAACATCTATTTTCTTAAGTACTTTTGTTACCAGAGTTGCCACTAGACCCTTGGTCAAAAGTCATCAACCCCTCTCTTGAACAGGAATTAACATATTTGTTTTTAAGTCACAGGGTCTGGACACAAGGAAAGGAAGCTATAGAAAGAGAAAAGCAAAAACTGGGTAGAATCAAAAACTGAAAGCAAGATGGTGACAAATCTGACCTCCAACAGACCCTGAGTCTCATTCTATGCTAATTTCACTACATGAGCAAACTAAATGACATACCCACTGCTGGCCATGGCCAGAAGTCATTGATCTAAAGATAAGAAAACAGGTAGCACCCCGTTTCCAGGAAAGTCCCGCCTCTTTCCCAGAAAACTAATGCATATATCTGCTCATCTTTACTCTCACTCCTCCCCACATTGTCCTCATTCCTTAAAAGTAAATCCCTTAGCCAGACTAGGGCCCAACTGGGGGTCCGTACAACCTAATTAGGTAAGGCTATTGTCTTTTCTCTTTTTTGTATTAGTTCCCAGACCAGGGACTGAACCCACACCCCTGCAGGGGAAGAGCAAGAGTTTTAACCACTGGACAGCCAGGGAAGTTCTAGGTAATGCTATTTTCTATCCTTTTATTATTTTACTGCAGATAAAGAAAAGGAAAGGATGTAGTAAGATCCAAAGAGAGTCTTAAAAATCAAGCCTCCTTTTATCCCTGTGAATTGTCTTTTATTTAAAAGACATTCAAGAAGCCTGATATTTGATTCCATGCACGTATGGATGAATTGTCATCCATAATATGGATAGCTTTGCTCAGAAAATAAACACACATTAAATGCTAGCTGAAATGTCATTAATTTTCCCAACAGTCATAAACATATATTAAAGATGAAATGAGCAGGAATTTGTTTTATCATCATTATGTAGAACAAGAAAGATGGGCCACTTAAAGAGGACATTAAATATCTACTGAATAAAGACCAAAACGGGCTCTGTTTTTCTCTTGGAATTTGCTAGGCTAAAGACTATACAGAAACTAATCATTCAATTTGCTGACAAATGGAAAGAAAAAAAAAAGAAAAATTCTAAAATCATGGTGATTTAACACATAGTAGAAATGTATCACATTCTTATATTTCTTAAAAAATAATACAACACACCTGTGGTTTGAAAATGCCATATTTTCCAGAATTTTAGCCAACAATTTAATTAAGTTGCCAGGCGATTTAACTATGCCTCGTTTCTTACCCAATCATTTGAAGCTGCTTCTCCTGTGATTAAAACCATTCAGCAAAGGTGCTTTTCTAATTAAAAACAAATTTCCTGTCAATTAAGTAATATCTTTTCATTTACAAAAGTGACAAAATTTGTGGATGTTAGCCCTAATAAAAAGGCAAAGAAATATTGGTTGAATAGCCTGCCAGTTAGATGAATCGGTCTCAATTCTGCTTCTCCTTGCATGGCTATCAGTGAAGTTAGATAATTCCTAGAAGAACTTAGATTTCCAACCATGTGATTTTCGGGCGCCTTGAGTTGGCTTTAGCAAGAAGAAAAGCAGTTATTTTGATGGAGTTGCTAACTTTGGATAAAAGGAAGAGCTTAAGTTTCTTACCCCTTATTATTTTGCCCCAGATGTGTAATGTTTGCCCTTTTATTTCAAAAGACGATTTATTTTACCTCAAGTTGATTAAACCTCATGAATATTTGCAGTTTTCAAGGATTCACAACACTTCTCTGTGTGTTTGAAGACTTAATTCTTCTCTTTCTTGTGAATTTTCTTCTGCAGTCTGTCCTTTGGCCCACAGCATATGAAACGAGAAAGAAGTGAAGATAAAGACACAAATCTATTTTGCAGATTGTTATGGGCTGAATGTTTGTCCTTCCAAAATGTGTGTGCTGAAATCCTAAGTCCCTAGGTGATGATTTTAGGGGCTGGGCCTTCGGGAGGTGAATGGGTCCTGAGAATGGAGCCCTCATGAATGGGATTAGTGTGCTTCGGAGAAGGCAATGGCACCCCACTCCAGTACTCTTGCCTGGAAACTCCCATGGACGGAGGAGCCTGGTAGGCTGCAGTCCATGGGGTCGCTGAGTCAGACACAACTGAGCGACTTCACTTTCACTTTTCACTTTCATGCATTGGAGAAGGAAATGGCAACCCACTCCATTGTCTTGCCTGGAGAATCCCAGGGATGGCAGAGCCCAATGGGCTGTCGTCTGTGGGGTCGCACAGAGTCGGACACGACTGAAGTGACTTAGCAGCAGCAGTAGCAGCAGTGCTTATAGAAGGGGCCCCAGAAAGACCCCTTGTTCCTTCCTTCCACCGCATGAGGTTATAGCGAAAAGACAGTGGTCAAGGACTGGGCTCTCACCGGACACTGAACGGATCAAACCTGTTAGCACTTTGGACTTTGAGTTCCCAACCACCAAACTGTGAGAACAACAATTCTGTAGTTTACAAGCCATCCAGTCTCTGGCACTTTGCTACCGAAGCCCAGAAGGACCAAGGCAAGGTTGTGGAGTGCTCTGGTATGATGTGATGGAGGTGGCTGATGGTGTTGTCATGGCTCAGTTTCCTGGGCTGCTGGAGTTCTGCATTCCTAGTCTCTCCAGTGGACACACCGGGAGTCCCACGCAGTCACACTGGAGATCCATGAGGGCCACAGTTTCAGCAGGCCTTCTATGAGATGTGTTCAGCCAAGCTTGACTTCAAGAGTTGGGGTCTCTGACATAACCTGATGTCTAATTGAAATTTAGAAAATTGAACCTTGTGAAAGTGATGGCACATGATCTGATTCTACAAAACGAACACTAATACCTAACAGTTGCTGTGATTATTATTGTTGTTGCTATTTTACTTTTGCTGTGCTGGGCCTTTGGTGCTGTGCACGGCTTTCTCTAGCTGCGGTGTGTGGGCTTCTCACTGCAGGGGCTTCTCCTGTTGTGGAGCCTGGGCTCTGGGCATGTGGGCTTCAGCAGTTGCTCTGTGGTCTCGGACCAGGGAGGGAACCCGTGTCCCCTGCACTGGTAGGCGGATTCTTAACCACTGGACAACCAGGGAAGTCCTGCTCTGATTATTAACTTCTGTGAGTCCTGGTACTGAGTTCTCATCCAGATGTTTTCGTTTTTTCTTTTCTTTTCTTTTTTTCATTTACTTTGGATGACTGTTATTTTACATAGATATGTATATGTGAAATCTATAAAAATAATATTCAACCTCATCCAGAGTTCTTTGCCTTTATCAGGAAGGGGTAAGACAGCCAATAGTCTGGGTAAATGATAGGGGCTGTGAATTAATGAAATTAGTGGATTAATGATCAATATTTCATTCTCTCATATCAGTGAACCAAAGTGCAGTGCGAATAGTTTTCTCTTTCTGTTAGAATAGGCAGCCTGTTTAGGTAGCAAGAACCCAGACTCTGTGACATGATGGACAAAGAGGTGATGCAGGCTCTGTGCACAGCAAACCACGGTTTGAATCTCAACCTCATATTACCCATGGGTCCTTGGGCCAGTAATTTAACTTCGTCATGCTTTAGTTTCCTTATCTTCTCTGGGAAATGGGGAAATGAA
Organism: Neotragus pygmaeus; assembly: GCA_006410875.1. Classification (NCBI taxonomy): domain Eukaryota; kingdom Metazoa; phylum Chordata; class Mammalia; order Artiodactyla; family Bovidae; genus Neotragus; species Neotragus pygmaeus. Next base: position 885,612 of record SJYV01022774.1, read on the forward strand.
GATACCTATTTTTAGGATGGCTTTGAGTATTAAATGAAGATAGTACTGCAGCATAATAAGCAATCAACATATATTTGTTTTTAAAAAGTGGATTCCACTTTCAACTTCTGTGAAAGTTAACAGCTATTGGAAACTGAACATAATTATTGCAGCTTCCCCTGACTGGCAGTCTGGGTCAGAGGACGCCCCACTTGTTACAAGAGTGGTGCGGGAGCCCTAGCAGAGGGGCTGGGATTTGGAGGACAAATGTTATTCATGCATGAACATAATTTCCCAGGGAGCGACAAGCCAGGCAGCAGCTGGCTGATTCCTCCGCTTCTTTGGAAAATGAGAGACATACAAAGCGTAGTCTTTTGCATCAGTTTTCTGACAGGAGGATCTACCCAGAAATCTCACGGACATGGAGAATCAAGACAATCAAAGTCCAATAAAATACTACACCACCCAATTTGCTTCCAATTGCCTTGTCAGTCTTTGCATAATTAGCCAGGCCAATCAATGATAAGTTCTCCCTTCCTGAGTTGTAAAACAGATGGAAATAAAGGAAAGAAGAAAAACATCTAGCTACTTTCAGGCTCGTCCACCTGCATTAATTTTTTCGTGTCTCGTGCTTAGTCGTGCTCTTTGTGACCCCATGGACTGTAGCCCACCAGGCTCCTCTGTCCGTGGAATTCCCCAGGCAAGAATACTGGACTGGGTTGCCATTTCCTATTCTAGGGGATCTTTCTGACCCAGAGATTGAATCCATGCCTCCTGTGTCTCTTGCATTGGCAGGTGGATTCTTTATCACTGTGTCACCTGGGAAACCTACCTATAGAGTGGGTTGCCATTTTCTTCTCCAGGGGATCTTCTGGATCCAGAGATCAAATCCGAATCTCCTGCATTGACAGGTGGGTTCTTTAACACTGAGCCATCAGGGAAGCTGGCAGAAGCTTTTATGGCTTTCCAAATACTTTTTAAAAATGTTAATTGACACACTGCTTTTATTTACCATTGTTTCCCTGGTGACTCAGAAGGCAAAAAATCTGACTGCAATGCTGGAGACCTGGGATTGATCTCTGAGTCAAGAAGACCCCTTGGAGGAGGGCATGGCAACCCACTCCAGTATTCTTATCTGGAGAAGTCCATAGACAAAGGAGCCAAGAGGATTACAGTCCATGAGGTTGCAAAGAGTCAGACATGACTGAGCGACTAGACTAACATTTTCACTTTCTTTCACTTTTATGGATCATCTTTCCAAGCAGTCTGAAGTCATGGCAAAAGTGTATCCCCTTTGACCTACTAAAGGAAGATACAGAAATAGCACAATCATAGTAAGTTTGTGGCAGAGAGAAGAAAATGTTTTCCTTTTTCTGTTCTTTCCAGAAAGGACCAGCCTCCTCTGCTTCCCATGAGAATAGGTGCTCTCTACTCACCCGTTTGGTCAATAAGAAGATTGCTCTTAGGCGATCTGATAACAGTGCTTTCAACACACATACACACTCCCACTTGCCACTCTGGAGACTCATAACTCATCTGGATTATTTGTTCTTGGAGAAAACTAAGCATAGAAAGGCAGGAGACATATCCCAGGGACATAGATAAATACACCTAATTATAGACTGAGCTATTAGCGTGACATGAATTGCAGTTTCTGAAAATGATCTGACAGCCCAAGAAAGCTCCTCTGTCACCAGCCTGTCCTGTGTGTCAGTGAGCGGGGCCCTGCAATGAGCAGTCACTGTGTGACACTCTGTGACGCTCTTCCCAGCCGGCTCTGTGGCTCCAATGCTTCAACGTCTTACCCTTTGCTTTTTATCTCGAAAATATTTCTCATTCCTTCTTCTTCGTCTTTTTTTTTTTTTTTTTAGGGACTGAACACAGCTGCTGGCACCCTCATGCTTTCCTGGATGTTGCCGATATTTCTCTGTTTACTAAGTCAACATCTAAACCCAGGTGGACACAGATGAAGGCAGGGCCCCCTTAGTCCAAAGCCCTCAGCTGACTCATCATGGAGAACTGAAAATTCATCCTGCAGCACTTCCTACCCCAGGGAGAGCTCTCTGTCCTCTGTTCCTTTGATCTTCATGATTCATTTGATCCAATCAAACACTGGTTCATTCTCATGGCCTCTCTGTTCAGTGAACACGAAGTGAACATTAATTTGTCTTCTCTCTGGATTTCTTTTTATATCATTGGGATCAATGATGAGATGCCCCCCGCCACCCCTACACTGTTCTGTTTACAAAGCACCCAGTCGTGTCCAGAACAAAAGGTAAAGGATTTTGGTGCTTGGGCCTGGACCTGGCGTGTGTGGTGGAGGTACATGGGAAAGAGAATTTTTCACAAATGCAAAATGGGTGTTCAACCTCTGGTTGAGTTGATTTGGAAAAAAAGGCTCTCTTAAAATGTTTAGGGACCATTTTGGAAACAAATACAGACTATGTGGAATAAAGTGGGAGTAGGGGTTACATCTGTAAATGGGTGGTATTTAAACATTATTAACAAACTTTCTTTTAGCCTACTTGAGTTTTTCACCTTGGTCTGGATTGAAAATATTTATAAACATCTTTTTATATACAGGGATGGGGAGGGTTTGAGAAATAGCAGAGAAAGATTATTGCAGAGAGAAAGATGGCAATATTTAACTGTTCCCATGTAAACTGGGATTTTGCAACAGAGCAATAGCCCCCAAAACGAGGTGGCTATTATGATAGAGAGTTTGCTGAATGACTTTACCCATTTATTCCCACTTGCCTTTAGTACATCAATGGCCATGCCTGGAAGATTCATATTACCTGGTTTTCCTCTAGTGAGAAGATAACCTTTCTGTCTTTGATAACAAAGCCAGGAGCCCAGACAACCAATGACATAAAACTTTCTCAGGGTTTTGGATTAAAGAGGCAGGGAGTTTCTTCTCCCCAGTAACTAGGAAAGAAGTGAGACCCTTGTTTACATACAGTTGGACTCTATTCTACGAATAGAAGCAGAGAAAGAGGGAGGGAGAGGGCTACCTAAATGACAAAGGTTTTTTTTTTTTCTCTAAAGTGCCTCAAGAGCCAACTTATTGGAAAAAAACCCAATGCTTGGAAAGATTGAAGCCAAAAGCAGAAGAGAGTGGCAGAGGATGAGATGATTAGATAGTATCACTGATTCAATTACCATGAGTTTGAGCAAACTCCAGGAGACAGTGGAGGACAGAGAAGACTGGCATGCTACAGTCCATGGGATGGCAAAGAGTCAGACAGACTTACCGACTGAATAGCAACAACAAAAGTGCCTGAACATTGGCTTAAGCAATGCATATACACACACAATGGATTGGATCAAATTTAAACTAGTTTGGACACTTAGTTAAGTGCGTTCTTGCTAACTAATAGGTACAGACTTGGGAGCAATGTTAGGTCAGCATCCTGGTAAAGGGTTTAGCAAATGGGCAGATTTATGCTTCTCACTTGGAAAAGAGATGCCACTATCTTTGGGACCTGCTGAGATGCTTTTCTCTTTTGCCAAAGTTTAGGACCTCTGAGAGTGACTTTCTATTTCTTTTCATTTATTTACATTTTATTTACTTGTTTCGTTTTTAAAGATCCATCCTGCATCTCGTTGAGGAAAATGAAAGTTCTTATTAAGCCAAATATAAGCTGCACTATAGATAACCTGGATGCTTTACCAAGTTAGACATGAGTTTGCAGTCATTCAGGCTGTCACTTGGTTTTANTTGTTTCGTTTTTAAAGATCCATCCTGCATCTCGTTGAGGAAAATGAAAGTTCTTATTAAGCCAAATATAAGCTGCACTATAGATAACCTGGATGCTCTACCAAGTTAGACATGAGTTTGCAATCATTCAGGCTGTCACTTGGTTTTACTCAAAAGAAGCTTCTGGCTGCGTTTATTTGGGAAAGGGGCTCTCTTGAGACTTCTAGGGACAATTTTGGAAATGAACATGGAATATGTGAAACAGGCTGTCACTTATGGAGCCTTGTGCCATTTCTAGAAATATTACAGTGGCCTGTTTCCCTAAAGCCTCTGACTGTGATCTTTGGGTCATGACCATCTTGGTTCTTAGACACCCCTTCCCTTGGAAGGGGGCAGTGACTCAGTTCAGAGTCAAAGGCACCCAGGTTTGACTTAGTAGCCCTTCATCTCATTGCACAGATGTCAGATGAGATAATGCACGTGGAATTAAACCTACAAATGAAAGCTGTTCTCAGAATCTTCATCTTTCTTGTGGTGATTGAGTACTGATCAAAGGTTATTTGAGTTTTCCTCAAATAGCAAGTGTTGAAACAAATTTCTCTAGCCAACTTGCTTGCAAGCATCCATCCTGTAATTTGGGGGCCCCAGGGTCAGAGGTCCAGGAAAAGAGCAGATTTCATGTCCATCTATAATGACAGGAAGAATCATAATTGCTGGCATATTTTGAATGCTTCTGCAGGTATGAGGCCCTGTATAAACACATTATGAGAATTATCTCATTTAATCTTCAGACTACCTGTGAGTCCCGGGTACCGTTTATCATTCCTATCTTATAAATTAGAAAACAGAGACTGGAGATATTAAGTAATTGACCATGATCAGTAGCCAGCAAGTGGCAATACTTCATGAAAAGTTAGGAGATAAGAGTCAAGCAACCACTCAGCCTAATACCTAAGCAGTCAACAACTCCAGGAAAGTCAAGAATTGGTCTCCTGTCTCACGCTCATGTGGGGAGCCTACTATTCCATCCACTATCCTATGGGCAACAGGACCCTAAATTGAACTCTGCTACAGATTAGATATGCAGAGAAAATACAATGTCATTTTTGCGTCTATAATTTGGTTTTCTCACTGGTGAGAAAAGACACAGAACTAAGGGTTCCAGCTAGAAATGTGATGACAACTTTGTAGATGTCTCAGATGGATGGAAGAAAATAGGTTTGGGGGGGGTCCACTGGGGAGACAGGAGGATTTCTGAGCTGCCAGAGAAAAGCCAAGGAATCTTATGTACTAGTGGAGAAGGAGAGAATGAATGAGGGCTAGAGGGAGAGAAATGAGAGGCAGAAGAACTTCCCTCACATAATCTGGGGGTTCCTGCATATACATGTTTGTGCTGTAAGTAAAAGCCATGTAGTCACACAGAGGGGAGAGATTTAGGAAGGAATATATAGTGTAGTTTCTATTATTACTGTAAACAACTATTCCCATTTGTTTATCACTTTAAAGCCTGTAACATGCTTTCATATAATCTCACCAGTTACTCCAGCAATAATTGTTCCAACCTCAGGTCCTTTTCCATATGGGCCAGTGGAAAACAATTAGCTGTGCAAGAAACCAAGATGGCAAGACACTCTGTGCTTCAAAGCTAGTCATCTCCCAGTAGCTTTATTTGTTCATTCATTTTTAAATAAACCGTTCACTGTGAATAGAATTGGGGACAATGGGGGTTACAGCATATAAAACCATACTCAGTGACTTTAAGATGTTGATCCTTGTCCTTTGGGGAGGCCCTGCCTAGGAATAGCCCTCGTACGTGGTGCCAAAGCTTATAAATGAGACACAAGACCTTCAAAACATCAGTTGCTTTTATAAAGGGAACACCAGTTAAGAGATTTCTTCTTGTTTTTCCAGGCTGTTTGCAAATTCAAACAGGTTTTGCTCATGGATGGTATTCGGTGGCTGTGACATATGCTATTTTGCAGAGTGGGTACAGTTAACCCCTGACTTTGCACACATGGATTACCCAGATGGCGAGGATCAGGCTTTCCCATCCATCTGCCAGGGGATGGGTTGGGGATGCGTGCTTCTCCCAGCACCGCTCCTCCACCCCACTCAACTGGGAAGATTATCTTCGGTTTTCAGTTACCCACTAAAATTCTTCCTCCTCAGAATTCACTGTGCACATCAAGCAGTCCCTAACCCCACCCCCACCCCCGCCTCCTATCAGATGAACCACAAGGCAATCAGAGAAGTGAAGCAGTAATTATTTTATGGACAGTTAGAGGGAACAGCATGCACAGAGCACCACTTCATTTAAACTGGCAGGTTTCCACTTGGGGCTTCATTTGTTAAGCGCTGGCATGGATCGAGCCAGTGGGGCCAAGCTCCCGACACATTTGGCTGGTGGCAGCCCCTCGTCTGGGAGGTGGCTCCAGCTGTGCCGATGGTAGTGCTTCCTGCTGGGGCTGGTCATGGCCCTTGAGAGAGCAGATGGGTTCTTCATGGGACAGACAAAAAGCCGCCTTTCCCTCTTTTTTCCATGTTCCCCCATGAGTCCAGTTTTAGGGGTTCTCCTGCCCTCATACACAATTGTCCAGATTGATATTTAAAAACAGTACCTACAAATGTCTATCTATCTATATAAATATTTATGCATATGTGAATGTGTGTACATGCTAAGTCACTTCAGTCGTGTCCAACTCTTTNTGAGTCCAGTTTTAGGGGTTCTCCTGCCCTCATACACAATTGTCCAGATTGATATTTAAAAACAGTACCTACAAACGTCTATCTATCTATATAAATATATATGCATATGTGAATGTGTGTACATGCTAAGTCACTTCAGTTGTGTCCAACTCTTTGCAACCCCATGGACTGTAGCCTGCCAGGCTCCTCTGTCCATGAATTCTCAAGGCAAGAATACTGGAGTAAGTTGCCCTGTCCTCTGCCAGAGGATCTAACCAATCCAGGGATCGAATTTGCCTCTATTATGCCTCCTGCATTGGCAGGCGGGTTCTTTACCACTAGTGCCACCTGAGAAGTCTGCATATGTGAACGTGTGCGTGCTAAGTTGTGTCTGATTCTGTGCGACACTATGGACTCTAGCCTGCTGGGCTCCTCTGTCCATGGGATTCTCCAGGCAAGAATACTGGAGTGGGTTGCTGTGCCCTCCTTGTATATGTGAATATATATATATATATATAAATATTTACATGAATCTTAAAAACAATCTTGTCAAAAGTGAAACTGAGTCATGATAAAATCTCATGTTAAAAATTGCTGATGTGCTTATCCTCTGCTGGTTCTAGCAATTGAAATACTGTTCTTCTTACATTTGCTCATTTCCACTTAAGCCAGCATCATCCTCTTCCCATGGACCAGAAAGACAGCCTCTGAAATTCACACCCATAAGTGATGAGGTTTTCTCAGAAGGGAGCTAGAGACACTACTGAGCATTTCCCAGGGGTTTGGAGGAAAGTGATTTTAAAGCAAAATTGTTCATGCAAAATAGTTTGAGTTTGTGTTGGGAGGGGACAGAAACCACCAGACCTAAGTTCTTTCATCATTTATCAAGAGCTTGTTTTGTATTACTCAATGTGAGACATTTTCCCCCAAGGAGCTTATGCTATACACAGGGGAAACAATTCCTCTAAGACCACCTTAAATGATGCACTCTGTGCTTTTTAAAACACTCTCATACTGCTGTTCCCTTTGGTCTCATGGAAAGAGGCAAGGCTGGCATTTTTCTCCTCCTCGACAGGTGAGGAGACCAGGGCCTGTTGAGGTTGTGCTGTCCATCTTGGGTGGAGCCAGCACCAGAACCACTCACCCCCTGCGTGACTCAGGGCAGATTCTCTGACCACTCAGAGCCTCAGTTTTCTCATTTGTTAAAAGGACCCAAGTAATACTGGTTCCAAATGGGAAAAGGAGTACATCAAGGCTGCATCTTGTCACCCTGCTTATTTAACTTATATGCAGAGTACATCATGAGAAATGCTGGGCTGGAAGAAGCACAAGCTGGAATCAAGATTGCCGGGAGAAATATCAAAAACCTCAGATATGCAGATGACACCACCCTTATGGCAGAAAGTGAAGAGGAGCTAAAAAGCCTCTTGATGAAAGTGAAAGAAGAGAGTGAAAAAGTTGGCTTAAAGCTCAACATTCAGAAAANAGTAAAGGTTTGTTGCTGTTGTTGTTCAGTCGCTAAGCTGCGTTCGACTCTTTGCGACCCCATGGACTGCAGCACGCCAGGCTTCCCTGTCCAACTCCTGGAGTTTACTCAAACTCATGTCCATTGAGTCGGTGATGCCATCCAACCATCTCATTCTCTGTTGTCCCCTTCTCCTCATGCCTTCAATCTTTCCCAGCATCAGGGTCTTTTCCAATGAATCAGCTCTTTGCTTTAGGAGGCCCAAGTATTGGAGTTTCAGCTTGAGTATCAGTACTTCCAGTGAATATTCAGGATGGATTTCCTTTAGGATTGACTGGTTTGATCTCCTTGCAGTCCAAGGAACTCTCAAGAGTCTTCTCCAGTACTTGGATTCAAAAGCATCAATTCTTTTGTGCTCAGCCTTCTTTACAATCCAATTCTCTCATCCATGCATGACTACTGGAAAAACCATAGCCTTGACTATACAGATATTTGTTGGAAAAGTGATGTCTTTGGTTTTGCTTTATAATAAAGGTTATCTGAGCCAGTTTCCCATGGATTGTATCCTCAAACGGCATGCATTTAGCACCTGAGTATCTGTGTCACTCTTGAAAGCAGGCCACCAAAACCACATCTTGTAGTCTCTCATTTTCTGGAATTTACAAAATAAAACAGAACCTGATGCTGCATTCCAGGACAATCACAAGTCAAATCCCAACATTGTAAACTCTGAGAGATCATACATAATACATAATAACAAAGATTACTTCTAATATGACAGTCTGGTTGGCTAGGGTTTCAAAATCTGTTGTTTTGTCAAGATAGACACTCTTATAATTTCATTTTCTTTGTGGCATTACCAGCCAACCTTGTAAACACCGAGTACGCTGTTGGCAGGGAAGAGGGGTAGAATTGTTGGAAGTTCTGTGGGGAGGAAAACATACTAGAGATTAAGGGAAGATGGACAGAGGAAATGAGGACAGAATAGGCAAAATGGGGCATCAGATGGGGTTTGGTCAGCACAGTGTGCTATTTTGAGCCTGAGTTTCTTCTTCCTCTTTGTATTTCTTTCCCCCTGTTTGGACAGACCCTGAATATGAGCAAGTCTGCTGAGAAATCCGGAAAGCAGGGCAGGCTGGCTGGGGAAACATTCGTGGACTATCCGTTAGGTGGTGGTGACTTAGTCGTTAAGTCATGTCTGACTCTTTGCAACCTCCTGGACTGTAGCCTACCATGCTCCTCTGTCCAAAGGATTTTTCCAGCAAGAATACCAGAATGAGTTGCCACTTCTTTCTCCAGGGGATCTTCCCAACCCAGGGATCGAACCTGAGTCTTTACCAACTGAGCCACCAGGGAAGCCGACATCAGGTCATTCTTATTCTAAAGAACTTGAAAAAGGTAGGACCTGCTCATATAAAGGATGAATAATGGAAAAGGGTTGTCTTTTCTTGCCAAATTTCTGCTAATTGAAATTTCAACTAATGATCGGCACACAGTAGTTTCTCAATAAAAGACTTTTAACTTCACTGATGCTGTGTGTGCTGGCTGGTGGCTTCAGTTTGACTCCTGCCATGGGACATGGTGTTTTGCACATTTGAGGGCAAGGTTAGTTTCACTTTCAAGATTGTTCTGAAATCTTCAGCCCCATGGGACAACTTTGCTGTTTCTTAAAAAAAATTTTTTTTTTTTTTAAATTTATTTATTTGGCTGCTCTGGGTCTTAGTTGCAGCACACGGGATCTTTCATCTTCACTTTGGCATGCAAGATCTTCAGTTGTAGCATATGAGATCAAGTTCCCTGACTAGAGATTGAACCCAGGCCCCTCTGCATTAGGAACACGGAGTCTTAGCCGCTGGACTGCTGGGGAAGTGAAGTCCCTGAAGAGCTTTGTGATGGAGGGACTCCATCAGGTCCCTGTGTCTCTCTTCCAGATGTCCAGTGACGTGTCTGCTAAAAGAAATATGAGCAGACAAAGCATAGCTCATTTTACCTTAAAAAAAAAAAAGGTCACTATGCCCAAGGGCACAAGTGACAGATGATAAAACAGCTAATACCAATGAAGTGTTGGAATTGGGTTTTCATTGGGCCACGATGGAAACACATTTACACCTAATAAACAGGGGCTGATGGGCTGGATTCTATAGGAAATGTCAAGTAAGAGGAGAGGACTGATGGTGGAGGGTGAGCACTACCTGTGTTTTTAAATGACTCTTGTGATTGAGGAAAGATCATTTAATGACGAGTCTGGCATTTTGGAGCTCTGGTCCTGCTTTGCAGACGCACCCCAGCAAATTTGACAACAAGCCTAAAATAGCTGGCTGCGGTAGGCGTGTTAATAGCATAGCGAGGACAAGGATTTATGCAGGCATGCTGCCATTCTTGGCACATATTAGACCTCAGCCTCGTCACGGCACACGTTCTTAATAAAACATTCATGTCGAGCATTCATGTCGCCCTGTTTATGAAGCACTGACTCTTGCTCCATGCCTCCTGAAGGGAACCACGTTTAGCCTGCCCCTGAGGTGTTCTCACACAGCTGAAAAGGCCACAGTCCCTCGGCACACGAGGTCCCACCTTGCCGATGCCACCAGGTTTTCTGCCCTGGATAGGCCCCTGGCTAAGTGCCCAGGAGTTCCCTGAGACAGTGGTGAGAGCTCGGGGACTGGGGACATCAGAATCCTACCACTAAGCTTCTCTCCTGGGCTGGGGCAGCTCATTTCCTTGAGTTCCTCCTGCCTGGCACCTTCTCACTCATCTCTTTCCCTCTTCTGTGACACTCTAGACACAGAGCGGAACCAGAAAACATGAATACAAGGTTACAAAGGAAGCAGGCCAGGGAGAGGTTTGGGACTTAAGCCCTGGGCTAGGTGGGGGAGGTCAAGGTCATTTGGTCCAGAAGAGGGATGGCTCAGGGGGACTCAAAACAGGGCAGTGGGAGGGCTGTCCATGGCGAGGGGATGAGAGAGAGGTTTATATCCTGGGAGGAGTTAGACTGGGCCAAGAAAAGGTTTACCTGTCTTGCCGGAGGTTTTGACAAGAGATGGGCAAGGGTTTCAGCAATCATCCTACACAAGGAGGCTGTCTCACCAGGGTGAGGATGTTCATGTCTGTTGTATTTATTGGATAAGCATTTTGCCAAAAATTAGCATTTGGAGATGGAAGGTGATGTCCTCTCTATCCTGTCTCACACACACACACACACACACACACACACACACACACACCAGATGTGTATAAGAGACAGAATANAACTCCCAGAGCTCACTCAAACTCATGTCCATTGAGTTGGTGATGCCATCCAACCATCTCATCCTCTGTCGTCCCCTTCTCCTCTCGCCTTCAATCTTTCCCAGCATCAGGGTCTTTTCAAGTGAGTCAGTTCTTTGCATCAGGTGGCCAAAGCATTGGAGTTTCAACTTCAGCATCAGTCCTTCCAATGAACATTCAGGACTGATTTCCTTTAGGATGGACTGGTTGGATCTTGCAGTCCAAGGGACACTGGAGTTTTCTCCAACACCACACTTCAAAAGCATCAATTTTTTGGTGCTCAGCTTTCTTTATCGTCCAACTCTCACGTCCATCCATACATGACTACTGGAAAGACCATAGCTCATATGTAAAATCACCTCATATGTAAAATGAGGTAATAGATTTGGGCTCCAGTGAACTTTGACCACAGTCTAGGTTTTAAGAGAAAGTAATTCTTGTTTTGGTCTTGTTTCTCAAACTCTGGTTTATGAAGTGAATTTAGTAGGTTGCAATCATTGTTTAAGCGGGGAGAAGAAGGAAATGTCAAAGGGTGTTACACATTCTAGGGTATTTCATAAAACCTTTGCTGTGATTCTGTGTATTGTGTACACGGCGAAATCTGTTTCCTATTGTGAATCTTTTCAGGCTAGTATGAAATAGCCTTGTTTTAGATACCACTCATTGTTAACTGTGGGTACCCTGAATTTTTTTTTCTTTTCTTTTTTTGATGGTCATTTTACAATCTATTTCTTTATCATTTGCCCAAAGTGATTGTCCTAGATATGCTCTCTAGTAGCATGTGAACTGCATTGATCTTTAGTTTCTTTTCTTCCTTGTGCTGTGCTTGTTAGAAACTCTTTGGAGGGTAGAATGGGATGGGGAAGTTGAGGGGGAATCATGTGGGGAAGGCTGTCAGCAGATTGCAACAAGCAAAACAGTAATTATGTAAAGAGTATTTTGTGTGTGTGTGTTGGGGGGGGGTCAAGTTATTTTTACTCTTGAGATAGTGTCCTTCCAACTTTTAATCAAACAAGATGTTAGTTCTAAAGGAAATGGCTATATTGGTTACTTACTTTTGGTATCAATAACAAACATGAAACAAAAGGGGATTTGTTGAAACAAAATGGAATTTACTGGTTGATGTAGTAAGTCTAGAGTGGACCTCAGGCACAGCTGAAATCAGGGACTCAAATAGGGACATCAGAGCTGTTTTTTATCTCTGATATCCTGACTTCAAAGTCAAGAGTGATTCTTCCCCAGTAGTGCTCTGATGACAGAAGACACTGGCTTGGATCATTACCCATCCCTGACCATGTTCAGAGTGGGAATGCCAAGCCACCTCACTCGAACATAACACATTCATTCATCTCTGCCCTCCACTTGCTCACCTTCAGTGGTAACCTCAGCAGCATCTTGCTCCTCATTGTGACTCATGCTAGATGGGATAATTTTTTTGAACAGTGTACCTTTTATGTTTGAAGTAGAGTGTATCCCCTATCTTGAAGCAATACATTTTGGATGGCTGAAGGGAAGTTGATTTTCCATACTTGGTCATAAAAACCAGAATTAGCTACAACCAGCTTATAACGAGTTACTCAAGAAAAAGGATAAAGTGAAGATAGTTAAGTATGTAGGTATTCCAAATCCTTGGTCCAGAATTAAATGAAAGACATGATTTATACCAGGTTCACGTACAGAGGAGTTTGCTGTGAGGACTCAGGGAGGAGTCAAGCCAAGTCTCAGTAGTCTCTTGGGTGGGCAAGAAGACTCCAGCCTTTGGTGATAGAGTCTAATTTGATCAGTAAACAGCCCTCAGAAAGCACAGGGGTGAGATACGCTTATAACATGGAAGGAAGTGCAGGGGAAGACTGGGTTAAGAGACCAGGTAGGTAAGCATATGCATTCATGAATGAAATTGTAATGGAGAATGTTTCAGTAGACTGAATGCATCTTTGTCCACACAAAAACTACATTTGTAATTTTGCCATTTGTTAAGCTGTTTCTGTACTTAAATTCTTGTAAAGTCTGCTGCTTGGCATTCTTCTAGTATTACAGAAAGCTTACTCAGATTTCCATAATCAAAAACAAGTGTTAAACATTGCTAGAGTAATCATCTTCCTACAGTTCTTTCTGTTGGATTTATTCAGTTTTTTAAGGGACTCAAAATAAGTGAGGATCCAGTGGCCAAGGATAGATCAGCTCTGCTTCTCATTAGAGCATCAGTTCTTAACTTAAGGGGAGGTTGGAGGTCCCTTTGAAAAGGTGACAAAACTGTGGATCCTTTCTCCAGAAAAATGCGTATGTGTGAACATTGAGTAGTTAGGGGTAGAGGCATTTCTTAGAATCCTAGAGCCCATCCAAGAAGCATGTACTAAAATGAATTTCCTGGAGTTTACTTTGAGAATGAGAAATTATATTAAATGACCCTTCATGATTTTGAAGACTTGTTTTTGCGTGTATCCTGCTTTTCCAAACATTTGCAATTTTTATGACCCTAGGAAACAATGTGGAGCACCCATTTTGGTTTATCCTTGTGGAAAATCCTCCAGAGACTTTCACAGAGCTGTCAGCCTGTGTCAGCTGTGGTGCAGATCTGCCCAGGGGCCTTCTACACCCCTCTTTTTCAACTTGTTCTCTTTGTTGGGTATGAGGAGTGTCTCAAAATGCCAGACGGGGCCTATTGCAGTGGCTGCAGATGAAGGAAGGTTTTTGTTCTAGGGCTCTTCACTGAAGCAACTTCTGCTGTTCATAAAACTGTTTCCAGGATTTGGTGTTGGCTTGGAGCCTTTGCTGCAGAAGGTAATCCAGTGGCCTGCTTGCTAGCCTGATCATTTGGTTGTGCTGGATATGGATAGACTTAGAAAGACTCGTGGCTATGATCCCTTATGTGGCTTAGCGCCTCCTCTTAACTGTGAGACCTTTTTTCCATGCTTGCATTTGAACCAGCAGACTGAGGGAGACAGAACTTGTGGGATGAGAAAATACCATTCTTCAGCATGATATGTTTGTGCTTAGGGACTGAAACATGCTGCACAGGTGTTGTGCATGATACCATTCTTCTCTCTTCCAAATCCTTTGTCTGGTAGAAGGAAGGGAAAATTCAGTGTCATTAACTTGAATAATTCATGCTTTGTAATTGGGGCAGAGTTGTCAAAGGATGGAAAATAACTATTACTTCTAGGAATAGTGCATATTGTTTTAAAAATTCGGTGGAGTAAATTTTAAGATCTTAGTGACTTTGTTCAGTGATTTGTGAATGGGCAGCATCCTGTCTAGCAGATAGGGAGGTGCTCCCACAGAGCTGTACAGAGGAAAGACAGAGTGTGGTGAGGGAAACTAGGCCGTCAAAAAACAGATTGCTTTTGGCAAGGTCACTTTCTTTTTAGGGATGGCAGGGGTCTGTCAGGCAGATTACCTCACGAGTGCTGACCAGGTGATTCCTGATTGGTTTTAAGATTCCATTTCTGGGAGAGCCGAAATGAATTAAGCTGTGGTTTGTTGACATGCGGCTCATTTTGGGCCTGTTGTCCTATTTTTAACAATATCAAAACCTCTTTGCTGCTAAGTCACTTTAGTCGTGTCCGACTCTGTGTGACCCCATAGATGGCAGCCCACCAGGCTCCCCCGTCCCTGGGATTCTCCAGGCAAGAACACTGGAGTGGGTTGCCATTGCCTTCTCCAATACATGAAAGTGGAAAGTGAAAGAGAAATCACTCAGTCGTGTCCAACTCCTCACGACCCCATGGACTGCAGCCTACCAGGCTCCTGCGTCCATAGGATTTTCCAGGCAAGAGTACTGGAGTGGGGTGCCATTGCCTTCTCCACAAAACCTCTTTACTCTTCCCCTAATCTCCAAAGTTTGAATTAAATTTATATGTGCTACTGGATATTTCCCCCGTTCATTTTCTGTTGGTCTTTGGCTGTAATGAATTCCTTTGCTGTACCCAGTTGAGTTACATATGTAGGTTGTTTTCATTCATAATTTTCATTTAAAGTTACTTAGCTCTGAAATGCTTTCAGTTAACGGTAAGTAGTGAAGTTTGCATATTTGTGTCTTCATTTTCCTTTTGATTCCAGGAATCTATTGAACTCACAGATTAGTTGTCTGGAAATAACACCACCTTCATGTTCATCTGTTTGAAGATAATAGCTCACATGTATTTGTAATCCCAGGAGTGCAGTTTTGAATTCTTAACATTGGAGCTGATAGCCTGCTCCTAGCTTGCCTGTCCTCAGTGTCATTTCTCAGGACACCTGAGAAAATGCTCTGGGAGCTCATCTGAGTACCCTTCCCTTACACTTGTGAGAGCTGGGTACTTTCTTTGGCCAATGGGTCTTTAAACACACACACACACACACACACACACACACACACACACACACACACCCACACACCAGATGTGTATAAGAGACAGGTATTACAGAATGGTTACTCAGATTTCCATAATCAAAAACAAGTGTTAAACATTGCTAGAGTAATCATCTTCCTACAGTTCTTTCTGTTGGATTTATTCAGTTTTTTAAGGGACTCAAAATAAGTGAGGATCCAGTGGCCAAGGATAGATCAGCTCTGCTTCTCATTAGAGCATCAGTTCTTAACTTAAGGGGAGGTTGGAGGTCCCTTTGAAAAGGTGACAAAACTGTGGATCCTTTCTCCAGAAAAATGCGTATGTGTGAACATTGAGTAGTTAGGGGTAGAGGCATTTCTTAGAATCCTAGAGCCCATCCAAGAAGCATGTACTAAAATGAATTTCCTGGAGTTTACTTTGAGAATGAGAAATTATATTAAATGACCCTTCATGATTTTGAAGACTTTTGTTTTTGCGTGTATCCTGCTTTTCCAAACATTTGCAATTTTTATGACCCTAGGAAACAATGTGGAGCACCCATTTTGGTTTATCCTTGTGGAAAATCCTCCAGAGACTTTCACAGAGCTGTCAGCCTGTGTCAGCTGTGGTGCAGATCTGCCCAGGGGCCTTCTACACCCCTCTTTTTCAACTTGTTCTCTTTGTTGGGTATGAGGAGTGTCTCAAAATGCCAGACGGGGCCTATTGCAGTGGCTGCAGATGAAGGAAGGTTTTTGTTCTAGGGCTCTTCACTGAAGCAACTTCTGCTGTTCATAAAACTGTTTCCAGGATTTGGTGTTGGCTTGGAGCCTTTGCTGCAGAAGGTAATCCAGTGGCCTGCTTGCTAGCCTGATCATTTGGTTGTGCTGGATATGGATAGACTTAGAAAGACTCGTGGCTATGATCCCTTATGTGGCTTAGCGCCTCCTCTTAACTGTGAGACCTTTTTTCCATGCTTGCATTTGAACCAGCAGACTGAGGGAGACAGAACTTGTGGGATGAGAAAATACCATTCTTCAGCATGATATGTTTGTGCTTAGGGACTGAAACATGCTGCACAGGTGTTGTGCATGATACCATTCTTCTCTCTTCCAAATCCTTTGTCTGGTAGAAGGAAGGGAAAATTCAGTGTCATTAACTTGAATAATTCATGCTTTGTAATTGGGGCAGAGTTGTCAAAGGATGGAAAATAACTATTACTTCTAGGAATAGTGCATATTGTTTTAAAAATTCGGTGGAGTAAATTTTAAGATCTTAGTGACTTTGTTCAGTGATTTGTGAATGGGCAGCATCCTGTCTAGCAGATAGGGAGGTGCTCCCACAGAGCTGTACAGAGGAAAGACAGAGTGTGGTGAGGGAAACTAGGCCGTCAAAAAACAGATTGCTTTTGGCAAGGTCACTTTCTTTTTAGGGATGGCAGGGGTCTGTCAGGCAGATTACCTCACGAGTGCTGACCAGGTGATTCCTGATTGGTTTTAAGATTCCATTTCTGGGAGAGCCGAAATGAATTAAGCTGTGGTTTGTTGACATGCGGCTCATTTTGGGCCTGTTGTCCTATTTTTAACAATATCAAAACCTCTTTGCTGCTAAGTCACTTTAGTCGTGTCCGACTCTGTGTGACCCCATAGATGGCAGCCCACCAGGCTCCCCCGTCCCTGGGATTCTCCAGGCAAGAACACTGGAGTGGGTTGCCATTGCCTTCTCCAATACATGAAAGTGGAAAGTGAAAGAGAAATCACTCAGTCGTGTCCAACTCCTCACGACCCCATGGACTGCAGCCTACCAGGCTCCTGCGTCCATAGGATTTTCCAGGCAAGAGTACTGGAGTGGGGTGCCATTGCCTTCTCCACAAAACCTCTTTACTCTTCCCCTAATCTCCAAAGTTTGAATTAAATTTATATGTGCTACTGGATATTTCCCCCGTTCATTTTCTGTTGGTCTTTGGCTGTAATGAATTCCTTTGCTGTACCCAGTTGAGTTACATATGTAGGTTGTTTTCATTCATAATTTTCATTTAAAGTTACTTAGCTCTGAAATGCTTTCAGTTAACGGTAAGTAGTGAAGTTTGCATATTTGTGTCTTCATTTTCCTTTTGATTCCAGGAATCTATTGAACTCACAGATTAGTTGTCTGGAAATAACACCACCTTCATGTTCATCTGTTTGAAGATAATAGCTCACATGTATTTGTAATCCCAGGAGTGCAGTTTTGAATTCTTAACATTGGAGCTGATAGCCTGCTCCTAGCTTGCCTGTCCTCAGTGTCATTTCTCAGGACACCTGAGAAAATGCTCTGGGAGCTCATCTGAGTACCCTTCCCTTACACTTGTGAGAGCTGGGTACTTTCTTTGGCCAATGGGTCTTTAAACACACACACACACACACACACACACACACACACACACACACACACNCCTGGCGTGCTGTGATTCACGGGGTCGCAGAGTCGGACATGACTGAGTGACTGAACTGAACTGAACTGAATACTACCCACAAATGTTTGTAAGCTGTTTGGCAGTGATTTATATAATTAGGATGAGTGCATGACACAACAACTAAATACCCAATTAAATATAATTTATCATGAATTTTTCCTTGATATACTGGGTCATTCTTTAAGAATCACATCCTATTAACTCTTTGCAAGGTATTAACTTCAGGAGAAAGGGACAGACCACTTTCTGTCTCAGCTATAACTAGTTTTATTCCTGACAGTGTTTGAGGATATGTATTTCGGTTGAGGGTTGGAACAGAATTCTAGTTGCTATCTTTTATGCAAAAACAAGCGCTTCCCTGGTAGCTCAGATGGTAAAGAATCTGCCTGCAAAGCAGGAGATCCAGCTTTGATCTCCTAGGTTAGGAAGATCCTCTAAAGAAGGGAATGGCAACCCACTTCAGTATTCTTGCCTGGAGAATTCCACAGACAGACAAGCCTGACAAACAATAGTCCATAGGGTTGCAAAGAGTCAGACACGACTGAGCAACCAACACATGCACATGCAGAAAAAAACAAAGAAGGATCAGTTTTCTGAGAGTCCAGCAAGAAGGTATGTGACTATTGTCACTCACTGATGACCTAAGGCCAGCCGCCAGTTCTAAATACAAATGGATAACCTGAGAGCTTCATAGGAAGTTATTAAGATGAGCAAATATGATGTACAAGACTCTAGAAATTGGCATCAAGCATAGGACTGACTAAATCTCATCCTACATGTGACTTAAGGGATTTCTTCAGAGGGAATAAAAGCTAATTAATAAAGATTGGCTATTGTTCTTGGCAATGAGCACTTCAAAGCACTCACTGGGGGAGAAAAAAGTGGTATCGACTCATCCTTCAAGCCAGGTATTGATGGGGCACCAGAAGCCAGCCACACAACGCAAACACTTTCCTGTCATTTTCTCTTCAATGGAGAGAGCAGAAAACTGCCAACAGTATAGTCACAGGTCTTGTAAGACTTTAAAAGAGCACATCAGAAATATTCTCTAAGGATGATGCAGCATCCTATAACAGGGCACTCAAGTGTATTTTCCTGTCACTCCTGGAGCTTATACCACCCCAGAGGGCCAGGGCTGAGATTAGAAGCTCAGGTTTTAATGCTCTAACTCAAATGACTTTCTTCTCCTTTTGTTTCCATAAATTAAAAAATCAGATGTTGTCTCAATTTGGGCTGTTACTAACAAAATACCGTGGATCATGTGGCTTAAACAACATTTATTTCTCACAATTTTGGAGACTAGGAAGTCCAAAATCAAAGTATCAGCAGGGTGAACAGAGTGAAGTACATCAGAAAGAAAAAAACAAATATTGAACATTAATGCTTCTATGTCAACTCTAGAAAAATAATACATATGAATGTTTTTGCAAAGCAGAAATAGAGACAAAGATGTAGAGAACAAACATATGGACAACAAGGAGGGCAGGCGGGTGGGGTAGGATGAATTGGGAGATTGGGATCAACCTATACACACTGTTGTGTGTAAACCAGGTAACTAATGAGAGACTACTGTATACCGTTGGGAACTTTCTCAATGTTCTGTGGTGACCTAAATGGGAAGGAAATCCAAAAAAGAGGATATATGCACTTACTGTACATCAGAAACTATCACCACATTGTAAAGCAACTATCCTCCAATAAAAGCTTTTCTGAAAGAATTAGCATATCTGATATCTGGTTCATAGATAGTTATCTGCTCA
The DNA here is from genome assembly GCA_006410875.1 of Neotragus pygmaeus. Classification (NCBI taxonomy): domain Eukaryota; kingdom Metazoa; phylum Chordata; class Mammalia; order Artiodactyla; family Bovidae; genus Neotragus; species Neotragus pygmaeus. The sequence continues at coordinate 905,230 of SJYV01022774.1, forward strand.
TTTCATTCTTGACTGGTGGAGAAAGGAGAGCTGCAAACTCTACTGTGAATCTTACAAATGCACTAACTTCATTGGTGAGGGCTCCACCCTCATGGACTTTACCCTCATGTGGACTTCCCTGGCGGCTCAAATGGTAAAGCTTCTGCCTACAATGCGGGAAAGCTGCACTCGAATCCTGGGTTGGGAGAATGCCCCGGAGAAGGAAATGGCAACCCACTCCAGTACTCTTGCCTGAAAAATCACATGGACAGAGGATCCTGGTAGGCTACAGTCCATGGTTTCGCAAAGGGACAGACACAACTGAGCGACTTCACTTTCACTTTCCACTCTCATGACCTCATCTAACCCTAATCACTCCCATAGGAGGTTAGGTTTCAGCATATGAATTTTCTGGGGACAGGAATAGTCAGTAACAGATATATTCTGTGGTGATCCAGTTTTAGAATTTTGGAGGAGCTTAGAAATACCATAATTCAAATCCTTTGTTTTATAGACATGGAAACTGAAGTCCAAAGAGGGGATACGTTTTTTAGAGCTTCATGCAGTAAATGTCAGGGCACCAACTAGAACACAGATATCACTTGCTTTGTCCAAACCTACTTCTGAAACTTTGGCTATTGTTTGCCATTTGCTGTCTAATTCTCTGCCATTGCCAGGCTCAGTGCTGGTTATGAGGAACGAGAAGTTGTGGATGATGCCACAGGGTGATGTTTGTTGTCAACTGGTTTCAGAGCCATAAAGTTTGTAACTGCCTGGTTGGTTTATTATTTTTTAACCGCTTGATCATTAATAGTGGGCAATGTGTGATCTAGGTGGGTGTGATCACTCACCTAGAGCCAGACATCCTGGAATGTGAAATCAAGTGGGCCTTAGGAAGCATTACTACAAACAAAGCTAGTGGAGGTGATGGAATTCCAGTTGCTGCTAAGTCGCTTCAGTCGTGTCTGACTCTGTGCGACCTCATAGACAGCAGCCCACCAGGCTNCTTCACTGTGTTCCTCATAAATTTAAGTAAAAATAATCTTCTGCAGTTCAAGAGTCAGTAAATTATAGCAACACTATAATAATGCATTGGATGAAATACATCATTGTATAGAGTATACAATATTTAAATTCTTATATGTTTAAAAGATCTTAATAGCATAAAAGTGGCAAATGTTACTTCTACTTTGATCTTTTCATATTTTTAATGGGAAATAGTATTAAATGTATAGTGATTATGAACTAACTTAATAATATGCAAAAGTTCAAAAAAATTTTGAACATTAAAAGACGCATTAAAAGACGTTGTTAATCAGGACATTGGTTATTTAAACTTCGGAAAGTCCAGTTTCCTCATCATGAAAATAAGGATAAAATTCTTTCCTGACAGGGTTGTGGTAATGAATATCACATAAGGCACTATATGAAAGCACTTTATATGTCAAATGTCAGGTAATTTTTTCATTTCTCAACTATGTTTAAATTTCTAGAGGAACAGGATTATGTCTTTGATATCCAAATTAAAAAGACCTTTATATTTTTATTTTTAGACCCATTTGAATTTTTATACCTATTTGAACACAACAGTATTTCATTCTATATGTAATTCATTGTGAGGATTTTTCAGTGATTCAAACTGGACNTGATTCCAGCTTGTGCTTCATCCAGCCTGGCATTTTGCATGATGTCCTCTGCATGGAAGTTAAATAAGCAGGGTGACAATATACACCTTGACCTACTCCTTTCCCGACTTGGAACCAGTCTGTTGTTTCATGTCCAGTTCTAACTGTTGCTTCTTGACCTACCTTCAGGTTTCTCAGAAGGCAGGTAAGGTGGCCTGGTATTCCCATCTTTTTAAGAATTTTCCAGTTTCTTGTGATCCACACAGTTAAAGGCTTTAGCATAGTCAATGAAGCAGAAGTAGATATTTTTCTGGAATTCGCTTGTTTTTTCAATGATCCAGTGGATGCTGGCAATTTGATCTCTGGTTCTTCTGCCTTTTCTAAATCCAGCTTGAATATCTGGAAGTTCTCGGTTCATGTCCTGTTGAAGCCTGGCTTGGAGAATTTTGAGCATTACTTTGCTAGCATGTGAAATGAGTCAATTGTGTGGTAGTTTGAGCATTCTTTGGCATTGCTTTTCTTTGGGATTGGAATGAAAACTGACCTTTTCTAGTCCTGTGGCCACTGCTAAATTTCCCATTTTTTCTGGCATATTGAGTGTAGCACGTTCACAGCATCATCTTACAAGGTGTACGTATCAAGGGTCAGGGTTTTGCCAAGTGGGAGCCACACTTGGAGAAAGGGAAGGGTGCAGTGGAGTAATGCCAGTGAGTCATGAGATGGACCACTCAGTCACAGCTCCGCAGGAAGCAGAGTGAGAAATGAAGGATGAGAAGCACAGTGGTGGGTCCATATGAACGTCAAACAATGACTGAGATCAGCCTGGTCATGGAGAGAGCGAACAGGCACCTCAAGCTTAAATGGCTGGAGGATTCACATCCTGGAGGCTGAAGAGGAGAAGAAACACATTCTCCTCTTGAAACACTGTCACCAATAGCAATGTAGATGGTCTGGGGCCATATTTCAGGGAGAATGACTCCCATAGGTTCTTGTCCAAAAGGAACAAGATTCTTTTTCTCTCATGCTTTGTTTTTACTCTTTTGTTCACTCCACAGATACCTACTGAGACCTAGAAGATCACAGTCCTGAGATGTGTCAGGGAAGATGAGTCCCTGCAGGCTGAGGGAGGGGAAGCTCCCATGGAGCCAGGCAGGGGGCTGGGTGCTTTCATTCATTCCCTCAACTTCCTCTGGGAGATCACTCACCGTATTTTACAGATGAGGAAACTGAGGTCCAGGGAGATTATATTACTTGCCAAGGTTCACCCAGTCAGTGTATGTGTGGGGCACTGAGACTTATCCTCCATTCTGTCAGGTTCTTTGTGCTACAGAGTATCAGGCCACCCCACGGATACCCTCACATCCCCATCCCACTGAAACGGTCACTGAACTTATCCCATAGTTTCCTCCAAGTGGGAACGTTTTTGTGATCTCCCAAGATTCTGACAGAGTGGCAGATGTGAGTGGTTTAGAGCAGTGGTTTTTCAAGAGCTGGGCTGTGGCAAAAATAATAAGAAAAAAAAAGCGTAACATTCATGTATAACGGACAGATAGGACTGCTGAGTATGTTCTACTTTAGTACAGTATTAAAAGACCCTTTAGCTTAATTCCTTTTTGCTGTGAAAACATCCGTCTTGTTGTGATATGAAGGCAAACAGCAGATACTAGTCTGCTTGTTTGTTTTGATGTCCATACCAGGCAGAATAAATAGTTGGCACTAGATGAGTCCCACTGTGGGTTTTTTTGGTCATTTTAGCCGTCCGTGAAATTGAAAGTCTGGGAACCACTTGTTTGGAGCAAACAGAGCTCTCAAGCCTGTCCTGAACTGACCCGGCAGGGTCTGCAGGGACAGGCGGGCTCTGCTATGTGGCTCCTCTGCCTTCCCGGTGCTGATGGAAGTGAAGGAGAGGCTCCTGGATTCAAAGAGCCCTTGCCCTGTTGTGTGTGCAAATCCAGGCCTGGGTAGACTTCTATATCATCTACCCTATGAGTGGACTTGCAGTTAGCCTGCTTTCTCTTTAGTGTCTTAGTGCTCTGAGGATGAAGTGTCCACAGCCTGATATCAGGGTAGAATCTCTCAGGTTGGGACTGCCTGGAAGCTTAAAGGACAGATGTGGAAATCAGAGCTCCAGGCAGGGGCTGCATGCTGGGGACAATGAATGTTGGCCCTCCCTCTCCATCAAAGGTTTGCTTCCTGACGGTGCAGCACTGGACAGGCTGGTCAGGGTTTCCTCGGTGCCGTGGTAACCAGGGAACAGACCCACAGAAATTAGAAGTTGGACAGTGAGCGGCTCCAAGGTGAAGGAAGCAATTTTTCTTGGACCAACTCTGGAACACTATCTTAGCATTGCTGGTTTGGGCTCAGGGGGCCTGTCGATCACATCCTAATGAGTAAAGGTGAAAAGATCAGAGAAGACTAATGACTTCTGCTCAGAAAAGGCTACTGAGTAATGGCTGTCATAATGGTTTTCTTAAAACAAGTTGCAGCCGGACATAAATTGCTAAGCTTGAAGGAAAAGTCTTTGTTGTAGTTGTTTTCACCCTTTGTTTCTTTCACATTTTCTCCTTTATTAAAATCACTGTCATCTCCTTCCTCTTCCTTGTGTAATTTATCGATCTCGTTTCATTAACCTTGCTCGTAATACACAGTAGTGTGGTGGCCCCGAGCACAGGACCTGGACTTCCAGGAGTTTTCACTGTCACCCACACATACCAATATTTTGACCTTTGGCATATTATTTAATCTCTTAAGGAACATTTTTTTTTTTCAACTGTAAAAGAAGAGAACAATAGCATCCATTTCTCGGGTGTTGATGTGGGTATTAAGTGAGAAAATGCCTGTAAAGCACTACAAGTGCTGACCACAGGGTAGGCATGCAATAAATGTTAGATACTGTGACTACTTCTAAAAAGTACAGAATACGCAAGGAACAGGGTGTACAGGTTCTCATCAATAAACATTTATTAAACTTATCATTGTCTCAGTGTTCTGAAGGGAACAATAGAGCTGCAAAGGAAGTCTTTTACTCCCTGGTGTCACACTATTCATTCCACTGGTTTTGCTCATTGTTTAAGGTATGACTTAATCATCACCTTCTGACAGTCCTTCCTTTAGGTTCTTCGTTATGGGGACAACTTTGAGATTACTGTCCTCTCTTGCTTTACTGGTGGCTCAGACAGCAAAGAATCTGCCTGCAATGTGGGAGACTTGGGTTCAATCCCTGGGTTGGGAAGATCCCCTGGAGGAAGGCATGGAAATCCACCCCAGTATTCGGTCTGGAGAATCCCCATGAACAGAGGAGCTTGGCAGGTTACAGTTCATGGGGTCCCAAAGAGTTGGACATGACTGAATGACCAAGCATAGCACTTGCTTTACTATTTTAACCCCTCAGCTAGGGACATCATTTCAAGGAGGTAAGTTCCTAGTTTGGGTAGCAAATTAGAGCTTTGGGGGAGCCACTTTACATATCCAAAGTCAAAAAGCACCCAAGTGAAAAAATACAATAAAAGTAAAATTAACATAGCTTTCAAAACTCTGTATGTTATTTCAGCAACACAAACAGAAAACCTGACTAAATAAGTCACTTTTCCTATAACACCTGAGCCTGTTTTATGTGATGATTTGATTTCTGGCTTATACCTAGCAGTACTGTTTATTTCTCTTGGGACAGAAATGGTGGTACATTGAAAGAATGTTGTATTTGTTCAAAAGTAAATACTGTTCTAACTCCAGGAGCACCCAAGGCCTGAGACCTGGGGTAATATACACCCGCCGGCTCTGTGTGGTGTTGAAGGGCAGAGATGGAATACGACTGGAGACATGCAGCGCGTTGACTGGCCCAGGGCAGACACTGCCTTCCTGATTTGTGTCCTCATTAACAGAACTGCTCATTTGGAAATTCACTAGTCCATTGCCTCTGTTTCATTGTACAAATTTTACCAGGTGTGTTCACGTTGCATTAAAGAAGTAGTCTGTCTTCCATTGCTTTAAAAACATAACGTTTAAACACTAATGCAAAAAGAATCAAAATTTTAATTTACCTTCCAGTGCTCAGTAGCATGTCCAGCTTTGAATACATTGATTTTAACCTTGTTTTAAAGCAAGATGATTGTGTTCTCATAAAATCACTGGAGACCTGGTGCTCTGATCAATAAGCTTTTATCATGAGAAAAGATTTTCATTCTAAAGTGCAGCAGCTTCACTTTGGTGAAATCCTAATAAAATGACCCATTCAACTGATACAAACTTTAGACTTGCTCTTTGATTTGAAAATTCTTCACAAGAAAAGAAAACCAAGTGAAAAGATCAAGTCAACAGAACTTCAAACATTTTGTCTTGTATACCATGTGGGACTTTTGTCCAGGTATATGCCCGGTTGTGGGATCATATGGTCGCTCTGGGGTTCCCAGGTGGTGCTAGTAGTAAAGAACCCACCTGCCAATGCAGGAGACAGAAGAGATTGCAGAAGAGTTGCAGATTCGATCCCCGGGAAGATGCCCTGGAGAAGGGTGTGGCAACCCACGCCAGTATTCTTGCCTGGAGAATCCCATGGACAGAAGAGGCTGGCGTGCTACAGTTCATGGGGTCGTACAGAGTCAGACCTGACTAAAGCAACTTAGCATGAATGCACGCATGGTAGCTCTATTTTCAGTTTTTTTAGGAACCTCCATACTGTTCTCCATAAGTGGTTGAACCAATTTATGTCCCCACTAGCAGTGTAGGAGAGTTCACCTTTCTCCCTGTTCACTCTAGCATTTATTTTTTATAAAGGGTCTCTTTTTAATGTCAAAAAAATTGCAACCCTTCAGGGAATTGCAGTTGAGTTCTTTAGTATCCATTAATTGAAAAAAATACAAAATGACAAAATTTTAATTGAACACTACAGGTTTAGTGGACAGAGGAGCCTGGTGTGTCCATGGGGTGGAAAAGAGTCAGACGTGACTTAGCAACTGAACAACAACAACAAGTTCTCTATGCTTTTAAAAAAATCCAAAAAACCTGAGGATCTCTCCATCTTCCATAGGTTTGAACTCTTAGTTTCATATGCAGATCCAGACACTCACTATTTGGTGAAGATCACACTCGACTTCCTCCTGCCTCCTTGCATCAGTTGGGATTCTCTGGTGGCAATAGAATCAGACTCTGATCTTGCTTCAGTTTATCAGGAGTTCATAGAATCAGTGAGAAGTAGAGAGAACAATGTTTGGAAACAGGTAGATGGTTCCATTAGTTTCTGGAAGCTGTAACTACAACTAATAAAACAGAGTATTAGTCTTTTCCTGCCACTGGTATGCTCAGGCCATGATGAAAGTGAAAGTGATTTTTGCTCAGTCATGTCCAGCTCTTTGGGACCTCATGGACAGTAGCTCTCCAGGTTCCTCTGTCCATGGGATTCTCCAGGCAAGAATACTGAAATGGGCTGTCATTTCCTTCTGCATGAAATGAAAAGCCATGTTGGTTTTCACTAACTAAATCCTGCGTTTTCAGACTCTTTTCTCATTGGTTCAATATTCAAATTCCAGTCAAACTGCCCTCCTTGTAGCCATTCCTTTGTTAGGATGTGACACTCAACTCTAGATGTGTCTCTAGAGTAGACATATCATAAAATCAAGTCCTGGCATCAAACACTATGGGATCAGAAATGTTCCTTGTTCATTGAAACAGGAAGCCAGAAATCCATATTGATGTTCAATTTAATTCAACAAGCATTCATCAAGGGCTTATCCTTGTCTAGGCAGGCGTAATGTAAGTATTACAGAATTTATTTATAGTGCAAATGCTCACAACGCTGTGGTGGCCTGGACACTGTGACTCTTCCTAGGAAAGTCAGGGTAGGATTCATAGATGATGTCACATTTGGAAGGGTAGGTAGGGGTTACCAGAGGCAGAAGAGAAAGAAAAGATTATTTCAAGAAGAGTAGGGTGAATAGCATGGGGAGAAAGTAGGCAGCTGAGCAAAGCTTCAAGCTGACTTTTGGAGTAGGGGCAGGGGACTCAGAGAGTGAAGTGATCACAGACATAGAATAAGGAAACCTAGATTTTCTTATGTGTTATGTTTTGTTTATTTATTGGCTGTGTCAGGTCTTAGTTGAGGCACTTGGGCCTCTAGTTGGGGTGCAAGAGTTTAGTTGATTAGAGGCATGTGGGATCTTAGTTCCTTGTTCAGGGATTGAACCTGAGTCCCCTGCATTGCAAGGGACATTTTTAACCACTGGATCACCAGGAACATCCCATGTATTATCTTTGATATATTTTTTTTAATGGCTATTGTTTTCTGTCTTCCTACCAAAGGACAGGATGGAATATCAGAGAACTACAGAATGGATGGGTTAGATATTGTCGAAAAGTATCTAATTTTATGTTTCAAAACAGAGAAACTAAACGCCAGAAAAGTGCAGCAATTCACCCAAAGTCATTTACAATAATAATCCAAGGTCTGTGCCACAGCCATGGCGCTCAGTGGTCTGGGACACTCCAGTGCAGAGCTGTGCTCATATTAAAATAACTGACTTGAAGCTCCTGGCTCCTGCTCTCCAGGAAATCTCTCTGTGGGCTATGCAAAACACTATTCCTAAAAAATATCTGTCAGGGAAGAGTTCTGAGGTCACAAAAGAACATAAGTTGGGAAGTGCAGTAGACCCTTTTCCAGAGTATGTTAATATATTAGAAACTTGAGACCCACAATAAAGAAACTTGTTTAGCTACTTTTGACTCAGGTTTCCCATGTTTATTTGACTACAGGAGCAGTTTGCCTAAAAATTATTAAATAAACAATTACCCGGCCTAGTGGTTTGAGTCACAGTCCAAAATAGGCCAGGAGATTATGATCTACAAACTAGAAGCAGAAGTTCTAAGAGGTTACCTTTCCTAGAAGGACCTACCGGAAGAATGAAGTTCTTTAACATTTATATTTACCAGGCTTTAAAAACCAGCAAAATCTCTTACTTTCCCAGAAACACATAATCAATTAGCTTTCTTTTACTTTTATGAAACAGACAATAGATAAAGTTAATATTGAGCACATATGTATGAATCAATCAGGGCATAGCCTTATAATTATGTAAGATACAGGAAGCTGAGGATGAATTTATCCCAATTTCAGGCCACATGCACATACATTTGCTTTTCTCGCTTCATGTTGGAGACAACTCTGAGTAAGATACAATGCCACTCAATTAGGAGCTCAGGATCATTTGGACGGGGAGTTACAATTTTCTTGGCTCTAATTCTCATTTAAAAACCTGGAGAATTCAGCTTTTTGGAGAGTCCAGGGCTCTTCTTGCAAACATGAGAGTCACAAGGTATGAAAGAAACACCTAGATTCAAGCAAAAAGCAACAGTAGAATCTGATGCTTTTTTTCCAAGTCCCCAGCATCCTTCCAGTTTTGGCTCAGGCTCTCCTGCCATCATCTCTGAGTCTCTCCTGTGGGTTCTACTGCCCATTCTGCTGGCAGGAGCTTCTCTCAGGTGGGTCTCTGGACGTAGCTTCCTGCCAGCACGCCTCCTGGCCCTCTGCCTTCTGCATGCTGTGCATTCATCTGGAGGTCTTCCCAGACATTACCATAAAAGAGTCTGAAAATCTCTTTCCTCTAATGGAGCCACTGCTGAGCTTGTTCAGAGGAATAAGTGGCTAGATCAATGGCCTTCTCTTCCTACATCTGTTTGCTTGAGTGTCTGCCAGGCACTATGCTAGGTGGTGGATACAAAGGTAGATAAAACACTGTTCTTGCCCTTAAGGAATTTATGGTCTATGGGGAAATAAGTCAAACTCACAGATCATTTAAATTATCTGGCAGATACTACAGTAGAGATATAAACAGAGCATCTGGACACTGGACCTAGCCTTGGAGCTAGGCGGATGCCTCCTGGTTCCAGTGTAATTTCTCTGCTGGAATACAGCCCCACAATTGGGGTACAAATGGTCACTAAGAGGTAAGACGCCTGTACTCAAAGAAAAACACATTCAGATTTGGATTTTCTTTTTCCCTGACTTCACTATCACAGATGCCAACCCCATCAAGGATAACACTCTCCTTCCCAGAGGCCTGGTGTTCTTTCAAACCCTAAAATAAGGTGGAGTTCTGGCTTCAAAGGATGACAGCTAGCTTGTCTGAGGGTTGGCTCTGCCCTCTTGGTACTTTACTTCTCCCTTCCCTTGAGGCCCTAGGACAAAAACACTTATCCTCTCAAATCTCCCATTGTTTATATTGCAAAGAAAGATTAAGTAGCATTCAATGTAATTGCAATGTAAAATTCAGTTTCACATTGTTTTATATTTAAATTCAATGGCCATGAGTTTGAGGACTCTCTGGAAGACAGTAAATAACTGGGAAGCCTGATGTACTGCAGTCCATAGGGTTGCAAAGAGTCAGGCATGACTGATCAACTAAACAACTAAGTCTGTAAAAGCAATCATCAGAATACAGTGCTCAAAATACTATTATAAACTAGTAATTAAAACAGAAGCAGGCATCAGAAGCTACATATGCATGTAACTGTCATNGGTTGCAAAGAGTCAGGCATGACTGATCAACTAAACAACTAAGTCTGTAAAAGCAATCATCAGAATACAGTGCTCAAAATACTATTATAAACTAGTAATTAAAACAGAAGCAGGCATCAGAAGCTACATATGCATGTAACTGTCATTTCCTTAAAGATGGTTCTGCTGGGCAGATAGCAAATACGCTATCATAGTGTCACGCGAGTGTATGTTCCTTGGTTCTTTGTCTCGTCACAACTGAGGTTTGGAGTGATGGACATTGAAGCCCCCTCGGCGTGTCACAGCTCTCAGGTCTTGGATAGACCGTGTTATAGCTCTCAGGTCTCGAACGGACCATGTTATAGCTCTTAGACAAATCAGTGTTACAGCTCAGTGTCACAGCTTTATTTTATTTAGAAGATAGCAGGAAAATCCATCTTCGAGGCGTGANATTGGAATGAAAACTGACCTTTTCCAGTCCTGTGGCCACTGCTGAGTTTTTCAAATTTGCTGGCATATTGAGTGCAGCACTTTCACAGCATCATCTTTCAGGATTTGAAATAGCTCAACTGGAATTCCATCACCTCCACTAGCTTTGTTCATAGTGATGCTTTCTAAGTCCCATTTGACTTCACATTCCAGGATGTCTGGTTCTAGGTGAGTGATCACACCATCAAGATTATCTTGTTCATGAAGATCTTTTTTGTACAGTTCTTCTGTGTATTCTTGCCGCCTCTTCAATAGAGGAGTATAAAAGTTTCTAATAATCTACACCATTCACATAACAGCTGGAATCTAAAAATGGATTCCACATTGAAGATTTATGTTGAAATAGTCTTTAAAATCTAGTGGGAAATCATTACAGCAATAGGTGCTGAATATCCATTTGGACAAAAGTAAACCTTGAGGCTCACTTCATACAATATATAAAAATGAGTTCAAAACAGATATTATAACTAAACATGATAAGTAAAATGATCAAGCTTGCAGGAAAAAAAAGAAACATTGGAGAATACAATAATGACTAACGACTTTGAGATATGCAAATATTCCTTAAACATGATATAAAAAGCACACATCAAAAGGAAATAAATAAATTGTACTTCACAAGAATGAAAAACTCTTGTTCATCAAAAGCCACCATATCCAGAAATTGAAAAGGCAAGCTACAGATGCAAAGAATATATTCTCAGCAACATATGTAACAGGTGACTTATGCCCAAAAGATGAGCATATTAAAAAAAAATCATAAGTCTATAAGGAAAAATGCAAACGACCTAAGTAAAAATGGGTTAAATAAGTTTAAACCACAATTAGTTACCACAGCAAAAAATGATGGCTAAAATGAAAATGACTGACACCCCAAATGTTGTCAAGGATATGGAGGGATTGGAATTCTATCGCTCATTGGACTTTAAAATGTTACAATCACTTTCAAAAACATCTTGGAGTCTCTTATAAAACTAGATATACATATACCATATGACACAGTTCCAGCAACTTCATTAGGGCATTTACCCAAGAGAAATGAAAACACATGTGCATACAAAGATATTTTTACACTTATGTTCATAATAGCTCTATTCAGCTGTTATTTATAATAGAAAAAACTTGGAAATAACATAAACATCCATCAAAAGATGAACTGATAAACAAACTGTGGACCATCTATATAAGACTACTGCTCAGCAATAAAAAGGAATGAACTACTGATATCCCCAACAACACAGATGCACCTCAGTGAAAGAAGCCAGGCAGAAGAGAGTACATACCCGCATAATTCTGTTTATATAGAATTCTAGAGCCAGTAAAACTAACCTACAGTGACAAATTAGATCTGCGTTTGGCTGGGGTTGTGAATGTGGACATTGACTGCAAATAGGCATGAAGGAACCTTGGGGGCTGATGGAAATGTTCTATATCTTGATTGCAGTGGCAGTTACATAGTGTTTATAATTGTTAAAACTCATCAAACTTCATACTTAAGATGAGTTATTTTATATAAATTATGCTGCTGTTCAGTTGCTAAGTAGTGTCTGACTCTTTTCGATCCCATGGACTATATACCCTGTCACGCTCTTCCATCCATAGTATTTCCCAGGCAAGAATATTGGAGTGGGTTTCCATTTCTTTCTCCAGGGGATCCTCTTAACCCAGGGATCAAACCCATGTCTCCTGCTTGGCAGGCAGATTGTTTACCCCTGAGCCACCTGGAAAACCCAATATCTCATTATAAATGATTTGTTTTTGTAAATTGGTTAATGCCTGAAACAGGCACTTGACAAAAGATTTCCAAATGACCAACAAGCATGTGAAAATATGCTCAATATCATTATTCATCAAGGACATGAAAACCAAAACCACAATGAGATATTGGTACACAACCATTAAATGGCCGAAATTTAGATTTGACAACTTTTGGCAAGGATATGGACTGAGAGGGAACAGAATACACCCAAAGTACACTAACTTTCAGGGGAAGCCTAGAAGTTTTCAGTTCAGTGTGAATGACAGTCAGGAGCAGGTACCTGTACAGAAAATAAGGAGAGTCAAGAATATCCCATGAGCTCCTCCCAAGGACTTTATACTTTATTCAGATTCTGGACTAGAGAACATCTTGGTCTGAAATAAGCTGAATTTTCAATGACTCTCATTTGCTCTCCCTAATGGCTCACAAAGAATTTCTTTACCAATGGAGTGCTTCCTTCCTGCCATGTATTTCTGTCTTAGAGCAAATCTATTTTATGAGGACAAAGTTTATTTCATTCCTGTCTCAAACAGGGTACAATCAGATTCTTGTCACCCCATAGTTTAAAGTATTGAATTTTATAATATAGTTATTTGAGAAAGAAACTCTTAGATTCTTCTCTAGAGTATGAACCATAGGAACTGGCTATGAAAAGTATTCGACAAATATGTATTTTTCTCTTTTGGATTAACTAGTACAGAATCAACTTTACTTGGTGAATGTCAGTTTTTCTGAAGTAGGATACAGATTACTCATATAGTTTCTTTGCTCTTTGAAACTCTAGGATTGCTTAAATATAAGGAATAATGAATGGAATATTTGAGTAAAGATGCCAAGGAGACCGGGGCTTCCCAGGTGGCCCTAGTGGTAAAGAATCCACCTGACAACAAAGGGGAGGTAAGAGACTCAGGATGGATCTCTGGGTCCGGAAGATTCCCCTGGAGGAGGGCATCGTAACCCACTCCAGTATTCTTGCCTGGAGAATCCCATGGACAGAGGAGCTTGGCAGGCTACAGTCCATAGGGTCACAAAGAGTTGGAAACAACTGAAGCAACTTAGCATGCAGGCACAATGAGGAGACCACTTGATTACTTTGTTTATAATGAATGGAAGTCCTGGCTTCCATTCAGCATGCATCTTTAAAGAGGAACATCTAACTCAGTCCTTTGTAAACTGGATACAGTACCAATTACATGGTACATTTCCTGGGAAGAAGAACAACAACAAAAATCCTAATGTATGAGACTTTCTGCTTTTCTTTGACAGATTGCGTATTCCACAAAAAAGCCCTGGTATTTGACAAAAACATCAGAAGTTCCTTGCAGCATTTTCCATAACCAGCCAACCATTCTTGCTCTGCCTGCTTTCCATTTATCTCTTCCTAGATCACATCTGTCTCCCATCCTCCATCTGCAAAACAGACTGGATCCAAGATGCTGCCCTTTTCATGTTTTTGCAGTACGGATTTTCTGAGCACTTGGTATGTGGCAGACCTATATTTGCTTGGACTCTCAAAGTATGTAGGCTAGAGCCTGTCAACAATTTGGTGAGACAGATTCTATCCTCAGAAACATGATACGAAAGTGAAGAAACGTGTCTAGATTGCGGTTTGATGAGTTGTTTATTATCTAGCAGCAGTGTGCTGTTGAGTTGGATTTGGCACTGCAACATGGATTGCACTGTGTCTGCATTTCTCTCTGCAGAGAGAAAGCAGGTCCAGAGTCGGTATTCATGAGCTATTTCTTTGGTTTCCTTGATCGTCAGAAATCTGTTCTCTTCAAATCTGCAACCCTTCCCCAGGCTCTGTCAGTCAGTTTCTAGCAAGACTGGAGATTGAATCCCCAAATATCCATGATCTTGCTGTAGGTTAAATTTGCTATTCACATCTGTCAGCTTCTGCTTACAAAATGATCTTTCACCTGCCCAGAGAGAAGCCACTTTTTTCCAGGCAAGGTGCCCATCACCTTGAAGAAGATATTTTAAACCTATTAAGGAAATCAAATAAAGGAAGAATGCTATAGGAACATAAGTGGAACAAGATGATTTTAACAAAAGACTTTTGTCAGTGCTAGGGACTTTAGGAGATCAAATATTACTTTAGAATATTTTCACCTAAATTTGAGATAGATCTCTTGTTTCATTAAAAAAACAAAAAACAAATCTGTATTGGATATTCTTATATACTGAATGTTTCTTTATAGGAGTCTCAGCAAACCAAGTGTTTGACCTCTGCTGCTGTCACTAGTCGGAGAAGGCAATGGGATCCCACTCCAGTACTCTTGCCTGGAAACTCCCATGGATGAAGGAGACTGGTAGGCTGCAGTCCATGGGGTCGCTGAGTCAGACACGACTGAGCGACTTCACTTTTACTTTTCACTCTGATGCACTGGAGAAGGAAATGGCAACCCAATCCAGTGTTCTTGCCTGGAGAATCCCAGGGATGACGGAGCCCAGTGAGCTGCCGTCTGTGGGGTCGCACAGAGTCGGACACGACTGAAGCAACTTAGCAGCAGCAGCAGCAGCAGCTGTCACTAGTGGTATCTTTACTCTCATTTCAGTAGAAGACACACAAGTATTTAGAGATTCCAATGGATTTTTTAAATTGATGCATAATATGCATAGAATAAAGCATGCAAAGTGTGAGATTTGCTTAAAGATGGAAATATGAGGCAAGAGGGAAGCATTTTGTTGGCAAAGAAATTCCTTGTGAGCNAGCAGCAGCAGCAGCAGCTGTCACTAGTGGTATCTTTACTCTCATTTCAGTAGAAGACACACAAGTATTTAGAGATTCCAATGGATTTTTAAAATTGATGCATAATATGCATAGAATAAAGCATGCAAAGTGTGAGATTTGCTTAAAGATGGAAATATGAGGCAAGAGGGAAGCATTTTGTTGGCAAAGAAATTCCTTGTGAGCCCTTGTGGAGAGTAAATGAGAACCACTGAAAATTCTGCTTATTTGAGACCAAATTCCTCTCTAGCCCAGAATCTGAATGAAGTGGAAGTTCTCCAGGAGAAACCCATGGGATATTCTTGACTCTCCCCATTTTCTGTATAGGAATCCCCTCTAGACAGTCATTCTCACTGAAATGAAAACTTCTAGGCTTCCCCTGAAAGTTAACTCATTTCTCCAATGAACAAATCTTTGTGAAGCTAGAAGGACTGATGTTGAAGCTGAAGCCCCAGTACTTTGGCCACCTGACGTGAAGACTCATTGGAAAAGACCCTGATGCTGGGAAAGACTGAGGGCAAGAGAACTGGGCAACAGAGGATGAGATGGTTGGATGGTATCACCAACTCAATAGACATGAATTTGGGCAAACTCTGGGAGATAGTGAAGGACAGGGCAGCCTGGCCTGCTGCAGTCCAGGGGGTCACCAGGAGTTGGGCATGACTTAGTGACTGAGGAACAACAAGTTGTGAGGCAGTTCTTTTTTTTTATAAACTGAAATTTGTTTGTCTACAGCTTTCTCTCATTGTTTTCTCTTAATTCTGCTCTCTGGGAAAATCAGAAAGTATATCTGGTGTTTTCTATACACAGTTATTTCTCAAATATTTGAAGGCAGCTAATTATGCCCCCCCTTAAAACTTCCACATGCCAAAGTCTCCTGTTTTCTTCATTTTTTAATGTTTACTTATTTGGCTATACAGGGTCTTAACTGCGGCATGTGGGACCTAGTTCTCTCGCCAGGGACTGAACCTGAGCCCCCTGCACTTGGAGTGCAGAGTTTTAGCCACTAGACCAGCAAGGAAGTCCAAAAGTCCCTTTGTTTTTTGAACTGTCTCTTGAAGAACATTTCTCTTCTTCTTGACCATCTTGTCTTAGAACCTTTCAATTTTTCAGTGTCCTTCTTAAATTGGGGTGCCCAAAATTGAAAGCAATATCCTGCTATAATCAGACCAGTGGAAAACCCAATGGGATTATTATTTTCTGTGATTTGGACACTACCGTCTTACTAACACAATCTGGATTTTTTTTTTTAATAACTATTGATACATCAAATTGTTGGCTCCTGCTGGGGACAAGCAAAACTCTCAAATATTTTTCATGTAAATCAGTGCCAAATTCTATTTCTCCATTCTGTACTTAGGCAGTTGTTTTTAAGGGTAAACACAGAAGAGAACATTTTGGTTTTGCCTATCATTTCAACCTGTCAAGACTACTTTGAATCTTGATTTTATCATCAATCTTATTCATTCCCTTTTCCAGCTTTCTGTCACCTTCAAACGTGATGAAATATCTTTTATGTCTTCATCAAGTTATAGAGAAAAAAAGCCAAACAGGACAGAGCTCTGTAGCTTGCCTCTAGAGATTCCCTCCAAATTCATGAACTTTTCTAGCAAATATTTTGGAGTACTTACTGTATACCAGAAACCATGTCAAGAGAAAAATAGGTTAGTTAAATATATGTGTGTATATATATATATATGCATACACACACACACACACACACACACACACACATATATGGTCTCTGAAAAAATAAAACAAGATATAGGCTCTGATTTTAACTTTCTTTTTCCATTTAATAGATTGTACACTGCTATTAGTATTTTTAGGGTGAGGATCTTAAAGCAACAATTATTCTATGAAACTTTGACTTTTTTCCATTATATGAGACACAGAATAACCTGGAGACTTGATCAAACACCTAATTAAGCCAGGATATACTAAGTCTCTGGTAGATCTCTATACCTAGAATGTTATCAAAAGAGAGAGTAAATCTGACCAACATTTGTCTTAATAAAGTGCCTGGATCCTTAGTGATCATCATATTTTTTATAAAATGGGGCAGCAAATATAGTCCGGGCTTTCCCGGTGGCTCAGTGGTGAAGAGTCTGCCTGCCAATGCAGAAGACATGGGCCCGGTCCCTGGGTTGGAAAGAGCCTCTGGAGAAGAGCAGCTACTCACTCCAGTATTCTTGCCTGGAAAATTCCATGGAGTGAAGAGCCTGGCAGGCTACAGGCCATGGGGTCACAAAGAGTCAGATGGGACTTAGTGAATAAACAATAACAACAACAAATACAGTCCAGCACCTACTAGCTGTGTGACACTGAACAAATAACTGATTTCTCTGACACTATGTTTCTCCATCTTTATTGTGATAAGAACAATGAATACACCACGCAGTTGTTATGGGGAATGGAATTATTTGGATATGTAAGTTATCATTAAAAATTGGTTCCCTTTCTCCTAAAAGCTCATTCACCTTTTGACAGTCTCTTCGAGATTTTTTTTCCAGACCTCAATCTTGTTAGTCTATATTCTTAATTCAACTACTTCTTCTTCTGCCAAGCAAGATCACATTTCTCTTTCCAGTGTTCAAGCCCTTCCTCATTCTCCATGATTTTGCTGTGAGATCTCAGAAGGCTGAGATCACACCTGTCGTTCCTTCTGGGCTCTGGGATGTTCTTTTCTGGCTCCAGAAATGAGAATGCTTCTCTCATGTGACCAAGTCCCTTTCTACAGCTCCTCAGTGATGTTAGGCTACAGTTTCTTCGTTATATGTGTTTCTGCAGCTATTTGAATTCTTCTCTCCTCTCTGAAAACCATGAAAGTAAAAATGGGAACTAAGTGGTTTTGCCTACTTTCTGAGATCAACTAACTTAGATTAGCCATGCTAACTTTAAACCTTTTAAACTCTAAAAGCTTATGGATCGGTTAGGCTTGCTAATTCCACAAGCTAATGGATCTATTCTCATGAATTTAATTTCCAGCCATCTATCAGGGAGTACAGTCTCACAACTGGTGTCATCCAGTGCTTTTCCAAAGTCTGGTTGAGAGAAATATTAATAGTATTTGTAAAGGATTGCCTGAATGGTATGCAACCCTTACACCTTTCTAAGACTATACTACTTCCATCTTCCTGCCCATCTCCCAAATTTTGTTTGTATATTCTCAGTAACTGTGCTCAGTTTGATAATGATTCTATTTTATTCAGAAAATATAATTGCCATAGTAATTTGGTTATCATTCAACAATTAGACATGTTCAGTGGTCATCTCTGGCCCCTTCCCACCATGGTCTCTCTATTCCTGAGTTCTTCATTTTGAGTGTGTTATTAATAATTATCTGGAATTTTTGTCAACTTGTTTCTCCAAGAAAAGCCCTTGTGTCTGGGATTCTGAGCTGCTTCTCTCTCGAGGTCTGCCTGTGTTCATTACACTTGAATGACATCTTCACTTGGTATGACATGCTTTGGTCACACTACTTTCTCCATGGCTTGATATAAACTGTTCCACTGTCTTCATCAAGGAAAAGTCTAAGGCCAGCCTGATTTATCTCCCCCTATATGGTACTTTCTTTCTTTCTGGAGACATCAAGAGTTATCTCTTTTTGTTCAAAGTAGCTTAGCTCTGCCATATATCATTATGGACAATCTGTATCAAAATCTTCCAGAATCTAGTCATCTTTTAACTTGTAAATTTTTCATTTGGTGGGTGTATGGAGGTTCTCTTCTATTTTACCATTGAATACATCATTTATTCCTTTTTTTGTTTGTTTGTTTCAGAACTTGCAGGTTGTTAATTATCTTTATGTAGGACCCTCTTTTCTATATTCTAGAAAATCTTTTTTCTACTTTCTGTATTTGTTATCTTAATTTACAGTGATAATCTCAAGGGCACCATAAACCACATCCATTAATAAGATGGAAACTTAACCGATAAATGTCATGTGGGTTCTGACTGCCTCACCAACCAGCTGTTTGCTCTTCTCTCTCCCTCCTGGGCCTCTCTATTCTCTAAGACATAACAATATTGCGATTAGGCCAATTAATAGCCTGACAATGGCTTCTTCCTCAAGTGAAAGGAAGAGTCACATATTTTACACTTTAAATCAAAAGCTAGCAGTGATTAAGCTTAGTGAGGAAGCCATGATGAAAGCTGAGATAGGCCAAACGCTAGTCTTGTTGGACTCCTTTCCTTTGTTTCTGCATTTTCTCACTTCTCTGATTAAACTTATTCTTTGGCTAAAGTTTTCCCACAGACAAACGGCAGGCAGAGGACATAGTGGGGTGGGCTTGGGGAAGGACCACAGGGTCCTGCTCCTTTTCAAAATGGATACAAAGGATTTAGAATTACATAAACTTAGTTGATAAAACAGTGGCAGCGTTTGAAAGGATGAACTCCAATTTTGAAAGAAGTTCTGCTGTGGGTAAAATGTTATCAAACACCACTGCATGTTACAGAGAAACCATGTGTGAAAGGAAGTGTCAGAACTGACGTGACAAACTTCACTGTCTTATTTAAAGAAAATTTCACAGCCACTCCCACCTTCAGCAACCACCACGCTTATCAGTCAGCAGCCATCAACATCAGGGCAAAACCGTCCACCGGCCAAAAGATTATGACTCCTTGAAGAGCCAAAGAATGGTTAGCGCTTTTAACAATAAAGTCTTTTTAAATTAAAGTATATGCAGTTTTAGGCATAATACTACCGCACACTTAATAGACTACAATTGTAATGTAAACATAATTTTTATATGCACTAGGAAACCCAAAAGTTTGTGTCTCTGTTCACTGACACTGCTATATTGTGGTGGTCTGGAACTGAACCCACAGTTCCTCTGAGATGTGCCTGGAATTGTTTTGCGGCTCCTTTTCGTCCAGCTCATTTCAGAGGGATTCTGTCTAACGTGCCGTCACTCCTGTCTACCTTCCCATTCAATCTTACTAGAGTGTTTCCTACCTTCAATCCAGTTAAGAACTTAACATATTATATCCTAACTACTTTTTCTATAGTTTGAGGAAGCGGTGGGAAGAAAAGAAACTATGGTTTGCATTTTCCTTCAAGATTCTGTTATGTGTTTTATACCTGAGTTTGTGCCATTTCACCTGGGAATGGATCTAAAGCTCAAGGACATCATCCTCCAACTTTCCAGCCTGCGGTGCTCCAGTGCCTCCATGTCCATTAGAGGCAACGCTCTATACCTTCAGTTGTTTCCTCATTTAGAGGATGCACTCTCATTCTGCTTCTCTCAGGATCTGGGGGTACTTCTGTGTCATCTGAAGATTTTTCTCAACATATCAATGTGCCACCTAAAGAAAGTGGCAAGTTAAGTAACCTAGCTGTACAGCCCCTCTATGCTCTGCTCCGAAATCTGCCTTTCCTTAGTTGCCAGGTTTTCACCTGTGCTGCATTGGGCTTTCCCCTCTCCCCATTTCATGTTAGTTTTTTATTCTGTTTTGCTCATTTTGTTAGGTATTAGGGAAGGAAAAGTCTGTGGTGCCATTTCAACCCTGCTTTGACTTGAAAGTCCTCCATGCTCTTTTGGGAGATGCACAGCAGAAACTTCTCTCCAGCCTCAGGACAGAGATGTCTTCATCTTGTGGATTCAAAAGACTGAGTAACCAATTACGTTTGTCACTTAGAATCTAATTTGAGACCCATTTTTAGCAAAGTGAACAAGAACATAGCAAACGTATTTTGCTCCTTTCCATATACCTGATTTAATCTACTTTTCGTAATCTTATTTCCCTTCATTTTCTCACTTTTAAAAAGGTCTTGCCTCATGGTAAGTGTTTTTGTGAATAATCTCAGATCCTTTACGGAAGAAGGTGAACTAAAAGTATTTAAATAAACACTTGCACCAACATTCCTCACCACCTCCCCCAAGGGGATAGATCTATTCTCTCTCTCTTCTAGCTTTGATAGGGCTCGAACACGAAACCTTCGTGTTACTGTCAGTATCCTCTGAGGGCTAGAGTTATTTTAGCTCTCTTGACATTCTTCTTCAGGTTGGTGCCAAAATTGTGTTTGTTCTTGGTTAGGTGCCCTTCCTTCCATCTGCTTTGAAATACAATTCACTTTTGCTTTTCTTAAAATATCTGGTTCTCTCTGCATCCTAATACAGCCTAAAGAACCACAGGCAGCCTAGGTATAGGGTGGGTAAGATACCTGGATATTAATAAACTTTCTAAAAATACTTATAGCAGAAAAAATTTGAGACTCAAAGCTACTGGGCTTTTGAGAAGAAAAGCTGTATGTGTTTGATATGCCATCTGAAACCCGGGTAATAAATAGGAAAAAGAAAAATTACTTTAAAATTGTTTGCCTTATCTTTTAAAAATAAAATAAAGATTTCAGAGAAAGTTTATATCGCTTTGAACTACCTTTATCTCAGTTCCATCTGTGCTTTAGGTTCCCATGATCATGAAATTGATGTGTCAATATTTGAATCGTTTACCAGCTTTGTATACTTAAAAGTGAAAGTGAAGTCGCTCAGTCGTGTCCAACTCTTTATGACCCCTTAGACCACCAGGGTTCTCTGTCCATGGGATTTTCCAGGTAAGGATACTGGAGTGGGTTGCCATTTCCTTCTTCAGGAGATCTTCCCGACTCAGGGAATGAACCCAGGTCTCCCACATTGTAGGCAGACGCTTTACCATTTGAGCCACCAGGGAAGTCTTGTATACTTAAATGTGTTCCTAAATACTATTTAAATTCATATACTAAGACTTACTTTCTGTGACTTTGGATGGAGTATTGTGCTCCTACATAAGGGCAACCCTCAACTTGAACACTGGATTCACTCAGTCTTGCTTCATCAAGACTATCCTGCCAGTATTTATTCCTTTGTCTTTCCTGTGTCATGAAAATCTCCCTCCCTATTGGATTGTTCCCAATGGCATAAAATGTGCTTAAACATTTCTATCTTAAAAAAAAACAAACAAACCCAAAACAAAAACCTGCTTTAACCTACCTCCCTCCTCAACTCGCACCACATCTCTGTTCTCATGTATCTCCTCAGTTCTGTGGACACATCTATCTCCAATTCCTCTCCTTCTATTTTCTCACGTCCCCACTGGAAGTCTCCACCCTTACTGCGCCACCAAAACAGCTCCATCCAAGGCAGCTCCCTGTTGCCAGATCCAGCCGTCATCCTCGGTCCTCATTTCACTTAATCTATCTGAATAATGTCACAGAGTTGGTCACTCTTGGCTTCTAGAATACCTTCACTTGGCTGTCAGAACACCCCTCTTGTTTCACCCACTCTCTTCCTGCTTCACCATCAGCTCTTTCAGTGTCTCCCCAGCCTCTAACCAATGGGACACCCAGGACTCTTTTCCTTCTCTTTTTCCTCCATCCTCCTCCCCAAACAGTTCCACACAGGTTTGTGGCCTCACCACCACTGATACACCAATAACTCCCTGAATTTGCACGTCATTCATGTTTTTATCTGCCAGAAGAGAAAAATCTCTCAAGACATTGCAGCATGACAGATATCTAATCCATTTCTTCCTCTTGGGGATATTCCTCCTGCAATGCATGGTCTGTCTTTTTGCTCTGGTCTCATTTCTTCCTAAGTCAGCATGTTTTCACCAGAAGATCTCCTCTCCTCTCTGTCCTGTGTTGGAATTTTTGTTTAATGGTCCACAGAGATTTTTCTTGTTTTATTTTCTCACTTCTACAGAGTATCATCTCCAACTGCATCTGGAAAAGGAGGTAAAATGTAAAATGAAATCTATGCATGTCTGAATATGGCTCCATTCCAATCTCACATTGTTTGAATATTTGGCTTATTATAGATTCTGGTTTAGAAAGTATTTACCTTGGAATGCTTTAAAAAAGACCTCCCATGTTGTTATTTTCATTTGTATATGATTTTTTGTGCCTTTTTTTTTTCTTGATTTATTTATTTATTTTTCCTCTTTGGACATCTTAAAATTTCACCCTCAGCCCAGTGCTAAAATTTTGTGCTGATATGTCTTGTGGATCTTCATCCTGCTGTCATGCTGGACACTCGATGGCTCTGGCATTCTGAGAACAAGAATCTTCTGGTTCTGGGGAACGTTCTTTAAATATGATACTTTCCTCCTCCTCTATGTTCTTTCCTTTAATTTCTGGAACTACTATTATTCAGCTGTTGGACCCTCTGGATTGGCGTCTAATTTTATCTTCTCTCTCTCTCTCTTTTTTAATCTTTTCATCTACTTTCCATGTTCAGAGACTTCCTCTTATTTTCTAAACCTTCTAGTAGACTTTTCATTTCTATTATCAATTCTTTTTTAATTTCCAAGGTCTTTTGCTCTCCAAATACTTCTTTGCATTCTGTTTCTGCTTCATGGTTGCAATATCTTAATGTTTATTAAAATATATTTCTTCTCCAATCTTGCCTCTATCTTCTTGCATTTCCTTTTCTAGTTTTTGTTAGTTATTTTTTAGAGGGAAAGGAATTTTGTTTTTTATGTTGGAAACTTTTCTCAGCTGGTGGTCATTGGGTTCTTGTCATATTCAAGAGTGGGGCAGGAAAAGCTGACTGGGGCTTTTGAATAAAGCAGTAAATCTGCAGGTGATTTGGCTGGGCTATTTTACTTGGGGACATGCCACTGTCTTTAGATCTTGTCTCTTAGCAAATTCAGACTCCTAGGGAGGAATCTTCTGATTTCTGCTTTGAAGATATGAACCTGGTTGCTAGAAGGAAGGGATGGTAAGGGGCATTTATTTCTATTTCCAACGATGTACCTTTTCCTTCCCTTGGACATTGCCCCATACAGAGTTATGGTTCACCTTCTCTAAAGGGTTAAACCTCCAGTCTTCTGCCAGGTGAGGAAAAAAGTGCTCTCCTAGCTACAAATAAGGAATGGATTATGAAGATCTACTTGCTTCTGAATAAACTTTCAATCCATTTTCTTTTAGCCACTAATTTTCCCTCTGCTTTCAGTCCCTGGTACTACCAATGCCCAAGACTTTCTGTGATAACAAACTATTGTTACAGGGTCCTTCTTTCTTTGTTTTCATGTGGCTTCTACATTTTTGTTTATCCTTAGAGTGTTACTTAGGGAGATATAGAGTGGAAGGAGAGGGAACACACGTCTTCATTCTTTGCTTTATTACTTAATAATTTTTAAAATAATGTCTTCTTTCATATACATCTTTTAATTTTGAAAATGGTTTTTTAATATTTTCTTTCTATGGATTTATATCCTAATTAAGAAACCCTCCCTATCTCAAGTTTATAAAGCTGTTTTTTTTTTTTTCCTGTTAATAGTTAAAATATTTTCACAGGTAGATTTTCTAACCATTCTGCAACTGTTATTTAGTAGTGAAGTTGCTCAGTCATGAATGACTCTTTGCGACCCCATGGACTGTAGCCTACCAGGCTCCTCCATCCATGGAATTTTCCAGGCAAGAGTACTGGAATGGGTTGCCATTTCCTTCTCCAATTGCTATTTAAATATGATGAATATTTAAGAGCATTATTTTTTTTCCTTAGGCTCCTCTGTCCCTGGGATTCTCCAGGCAAGGATACTGGAGCTGATTTTCATGTCCTCCTCCATGGGATCTTCCCAACCTAGGGATCGAACCTGCATCTTCTACATCTCCTGCGTTGACAGGCAGGTTCTTTACCACAAGCACCACATGGGAAGCCCATCTGAAAATCTAGTGTTTCTAACATCACCTGACTGAATTATCTTTCTCCCACTGATTTTTAATGCCAACTTCATTGTATTTAAAGTTTTCATATATGACTAGGTCTGTTTCTGATCTTTGTGATTTCTTAGATTTGTTTCTTTCTGCATAACCATCACTATCTTAATAGTATAGTTATGCAAGAGCTTGATATCTGGCAGGGCAAGTGCTTGTTCTTTTTCTCAATTTTTGCTTTTTGGCTATTCTTAGATAATATAGATTTTAGAAGCAGACTTAAAATAAGGTGCCATACAATTTTCCTGGAGTGATATTGATTACATTAGTAAGTCAGCTTGTGGATAACTGATACCTTTATGATATCATCGTTTTTATATCTATATGCAAATATACTGTTCCGTGTATTTAGATTTTCTTATTTCCGTCAACATAAAAGGTTGAACCATATGAAGTTATCCATATTTGAAAAGTTTTAACTTACAAAAAAGGAATTTCATATATTTAATCTAATAGTTTAAATATTCCAGAAAGTCTTTTACAACTTTTGATACATCCATTTCTGTTACTTTTTTTTTTTTCTCCTTGCAGTTGGGAATAGGGTTTTTTTCTTGTTATGTATTCTAACTGTTTACTAGGAATGCTGTTGATTGTGTTTCATTAATCTTATAGCCAGCAACCTTCTCAACTATCTTGTTAGCTTTAATAAGAGATAGAGATAGAGATAGAGAGCTTTCCTACTTTATTTTCTGGAAACATTTTATAAAAGAGGAGTAATCATTTTCTTGAGCTTCCATGGTGTCTCAGACAGTAAAGAATCTGCCTGCAATGCAGGAGACCTGGGTTCAATCCCTGAGTTGGGAAGATCCCCTGGAGGAGGACATGGCAACCCACTCCAGTATATCTGCCTGGAGAATCCCCATGGACAGAGGAGCCTGGAGGGCTAATCTATGGGGTCACAAAGAGTTGGAAATGACTGGGCGATTAGGCGCAGTACAATCATTTTCTTGCAGACTTAATAAAATGCACCCATAAAGTCATCTGATGAGTGTAATTTTATAGGGGAAATGTAAAAAGTCAAAGTTGCATTTATTCAGATTTTCTATTCTTGAAACAATTTTGACAGTTTACATTTTCTGCATGCTTTTCATTGTATTTAAATTTATAGAATCATTTTCATTAATTTGAAATAGTTTCATAATTTTAAGTCTCTGTTACTTTATTGTTCTCAATTGTTTAACTTTTCTTTAGCAATCAGTCTTGATAGAACTTTGACTATTTCATGTCTTTTCAAAGAACTAGCTATTGTTAACCACTTTAATTTTCTTGTATTTTTGATTAAATGCTTTCTGCTTTTGATTTTCTAATTATCTCATTATAATTTATTAGATTTAATTCTTAATATCTTTTAATTCCTTAAGTTGAAAATAGATTATTGCTTTTCAAGGATTCTTGTCTAATAAATACATTTATATATAAAATTTTCATTTAAGTGCTACTTTATCAGCATTCCATGAATCATTAATATGCACTGTTGTTACTGTTCACTTCTAAATATTTCATATTTAATCCATGAATTAATTATTGGAGTTCTGAACATTCTTTTAAAAGTTGATATCTAAGTTGATTGTATTGTTACCAGAGAATGTGGCTTGAGTGATACCGAGTGTTTGCAACTTGTTGAGTCTTCCTTTGGGACAGAGGTCTCATCAATTTTTATAAATGTTTCAGTCTTGAGAAGAATGTGTATCTATTTCTTAGACCACAGTTCTATATATCTATTACATCAAGAAAGTTTACAGTGAAATTCAAATCTAACATCAATATATTTGGACTATTTAGTTTTGTCTATTTAACCTTTTATTTTCCAAGAAAGTCATGTAAAAAGATTCTACTATTATCACTGATTTATTCATTTTTCCATGATTTCCTCAGTGTCTGCTTTATATATATTTGACTCTAAGTTATTTAAGATTATAGAGTTATCTTGGTGGGTTAGTCTTTTTTTTCAGGTGAAATGTCTGTTTTTGTCCCTGTCATGCAATTTGCTTTGAGCTCTATTTCGACCAAGTATTACTTTTTAAAATCAAGTATCTTTGGTTATTTTTTCCCTGTTGTAACTTTTTCATCTTTTTATTTTCAATCTTTCCTTTAATGTCATTTTGCTTCATAAAGCTGAATTTAAAAAATTTTATCAATTTCAGAGTTGTTTACTTTTAATAAGTGAATTTAGCCCATGTGCATTACTTTTGATTACTGAAATATGTGGACTCATTTCTACCATTTTACCTTTCCTTTTGTATTCATCGTGAGTTCTCCTCACTTTTTTCTTACTTCCTCCAGTCAGTTACAATCTAACAACTCATATCTTTTTTCACTTATGAGTAATTTTAAGTCATTATCTTGGGTAATTCCTTTTTGCCACATTCACTTTTATCATTTTCTGGATTTCCTACTAATTAGGGGCTTCCCAGGTGGCTCAGTGGTAAAGAATCCACCTTCCAATGCTGGAGCCAGCTGCAAGAGACATGGAAGTGTTTGATACCTAGATCTGAAAGATCCTCTGGAGAAGGAAATGGCAGCCCACTCCAGTATCCTTGCCTGGGAAATCCCATGGACAGAGAAGCCTGTCAAGCTACATTCCATGAAGTCACAAAGAGTTGGACATGACTGAGCAACTGAGCACTGGAGCATTAATGACATTATCACTTTTCACTCTATCCACCATCTGTCTTAAATTATCTTCCCAGTTTTTTATTTCTTAACTTCTCTTGGCTATGTCCTCCAGTTCTATTTTCTTGCTAGGTAATTTCTCTTCAACTGCATTAAATCCACTGTTCAGTCTATCTCTCCTTAAAAAAAAAATTATCGATATTTTCAAGATTTCCAATGGTATCATTTTTTTAAATATGAGTTTGCTCTTATTACATGATGTTTATCATTGAAAGGCTGCTAGCAGTTTTTTTCTTTTTTACAAAAAACCCCGCAAGCAACTTCAGCATGTATATTTTGTAATTCTTTTTAACGTCTTCAATATTTCTATCTCTTGGGCATGAATTTTCCCATTTGTTACATCAGTTGACCATTCTCAACTATGCACTTCCACATGTGTTTGTTATTTTTGTCTGAGATCTTATCTGATATCGGAACTTTTCTTCTCATGCAAAATCCTCATCTCATGTGTTTTTCAGTTGCCTCAGTAAGGGTCTCCATCTCCAGGTTGAACAGAGAGAAACGAGTCTTCATTTGGAGGCTTGCAGGCTTTATTCTTGTGAGGAGGACTAGTTAGGATGTTAATGCCCACATACAGAGGGGTTCTCATAGCAGTCTCTCTTTTCTTTCAAGATCACAGAAAGGTGCCACACTGTGGCCACTTTCTGGGGTTTCAAATAAGGTTAATTCAGGCCACTTCACTGTTAGGAGAGCTTATCTGGCACTCAGCTTCATTCTGGCCTTTTGTAACAAGAGGGACATGGCCATCAACCTTTTTTTTGTGATCCTTGTATTATTTTCTGCATCCACTTACTTTTTTCTGGGAGCCTTGTGGCTTCAATGTCCCCTATGGCCTTTTTAGTATTCCTGGATCAGAGAAAGTCTTGTATCACTCCTTTTAAATAGAGTTATCTATTTTAAATAAATTCCATATATTCTATATTTAATTTTTTTATTTAAAATATTGTGTATTTTAATATTTAAAAATAATTTTATTAAAATTCCTATTCTCTGAGAGCAAAAAAGAGATGATTTTGTAGTTCTCATTCAACCATATTAATTGATGTCCAAACCCACTTGCCAAATATTTTTTTCTTTAAGAGTGTTATAGCTACCAAATAGTTCTTATTCACAATAAGAAGCCAACACAGAAACTTAGGAATAAGACCTGCACCATGCTAAGTTGCTTCCATCTTGTTGACTCTTTGTGACTCCATGGACTGTAGCTTGCCAGGCTCCTCTGCCCATGGGATTCTCCTGGCAAAAATACTGGGGTGGATTGCCCTTTCCTCCTCCAGGGGATCTTCCTGACCCAGGGATTGTAGCCCCATCTCTTAAGTCTCTTGCACTGGGAGGCAGGTTACCACTAGGGCCACCTGGGAATAAGAACTAAGCTCCCATGAAACAAAGGTAAAAGCAAAGAAAAAGAAAGATCTGAAGAATCACTATTAGACTTTTGTTTTATGAAATTTTGAAATACCGTAATAAAGCCATTTGTATCTCACAGAAACAAGAATAGTATTAAAAAATTTTTTTTCCTGTACTGGACATTATTGAATACAGATTTTTATGGATATTTCATATACTTTTCATTATTATATAATGTCAAAGTAACTGAAATAATGGATATAGTTCTAGTACTCTGAAATTGTATGGTTTGTGCTTGTTTCTCAGTCGTGTCCCACTCTTTGCAACCTCATGGACTGCAGCCTGCCAGGCCTCAGATTTTCCAGGTAAGAATACTGGAGTGGGTTGCCATTTCCTCCTCCAGGGGATCTTCCCAACCCAGGGATCTAACTAGAGTCTCCTGTGTCCCCTGCATTACTGGCAGATTCTTTACCTGATGATCCAACATGGTATTCTTCATTTAATAACAATTGCATATAGATCTATAATATTATTTGATTGATTTTTGCCGAGGACATTTCCCCCTTATTTTAAAATGTCACATCTTTGTATCTAGAGAAATTTTACTTGGAACGCTGCACCTCCTTCCTGCAATAAAGGTTTTGCTACAAAATGTGTTTAGTGCACACATAGCACAATTCTCATGTGAACGTCTCTTTAAATTTATGGTGAACAAGGTAAACCTGGTTGTAATGGCTTTCCATATACTACAAATTTTTCAAAAGAAGAAAAATAAAAATCTTACTTTTCTTGCTTTATGACATGCTTACCTAAATAATAAAACATAAAGATTTTCTTGCTCCCTTAAAAATCTATACATTATGGTTTCAATACTTTCATAATTGAGTTTCATGGTCTACATTTTAAGTACATAACAGAAGAAAAATCTTACGCTTTACAAAGTACCTACAGAGTAATCCTTATTTATTCTATTGACTATTACTGTATTTTTGTCTATTTATGAATTCTGAGATACAAAATGAGAGTTTAAAAATGGTTTGTGGGGTTTCACATCTTTTTAATGTCTGTATACTTCAAAGTGATAATTTGTATTTTATTTGCTATTGACAATTAGTGTTCTCTTTCTCTTTTTTTGACTGGTCTAGCTAAAGGTTTATCAAAATTAATCTTTCAAAGAACACATGTTTGACTTTGTTAATTTGCTCTATGCCAATTTTCTACTGTTTTTTTTTTTTTTTAATTTGCTTCTGGTTTATTTTCTTCTTTTATTTTTAGTTTAACTTATTCTTCCTTTTCTGCCTTCTTAAAATGAACTTCAGGTGACTGATTTTATATTTTTCTTTTAAAAAAATATAGTCTCTTAAAGCTATACTCTCCTTTATTCAATACTTTAGCTGTACATCATAGATTTTGATAGGCTGATTAATAGTTACTATTGAATTAAAAATATTTTCTAATTTATTTTGTATTTCTTCTTTGATCTGTGAATGATTTAACAATAATAAGCATTCTATTTGATTTCCAAATATTTGTGATTTCCTCTCAAATAAGATCATTCATATTGATTTGTTTCAGATAATATGCTTTTATGAATTCAAATTTTTTAAACTTATTTAAATTTGTCTTATGGCTCAACTATGTTGAGTCTTGTAGAGAGTCTTGAAAATGAATTATGTATCTGAAGTGAACTGTATTTTGTATTTCAACAAATGGTATTCTGTAAATCTGAATTAGATCATGAGGTTTGATAGAATTGTTGAACTATGTCTACTAACTTTTTAAAGTCTAGACGTTGTATTAATTGCTAAGAAAGGAATCCTAAATATAGTACTATGTAAAAAAGTCTGTCTTTCTCTTTATTCTGTTCATTTTCCATTTACTAGTCAGTCAATTCAGTAGTTTAGCCATGTCTGACTATTTGCAACCCCATGGACTGCAGCATGCCAGGCTTCCCTGTCCATCACCAACTCCTGGAGCTTGCTCAAACTCATGTCCATCAAGTCGGTAATGCCATCCAACCATCTCATCCTCTGTCTTCCTGCCTTCAGTCTTTCCCAGGGACTCTCAAGAGTCTTCTCCAACACCACAGTTCAAAGGCATCAATTCTTCAGCGCTCAACTTTCTCTATGGTCCAGCTCTCACATCCATACATGACCACTGGAAAAACCATAACTTTGACTAGATGGATCTTTGTAGGCAAAGTAATGCCTCTATTTTTTAATATGCTGTCTAGATTGGTCATAGCTTTTCTTTCAAGGAGCAAGTGTCCTTTAATTTCATGGTTGCAGTCACCATCTTCAGTGATTTTGGAGCCCAAGAAAAGAAAATCTGTTGCTGTTTCCATTGTTTCCCCACTTATTTGCCATGAAGTAATGGGACCAGATGCCATGATCTTAGCTTTTTGAATGCTGAGTTTTAAGTCAGTTTTTTTCATTCTCCTGTTTCACTTTCATCAAGAGGCTCTTAAGTTCCTCTTCGCTTTCTGCCATAAGGGTGGTGTCATCTGCATATCTGAGGTTACTGATATTTCTCCTGGCAATCTTGATTCCAGCTTGTGCTTCATCCAGCCCAGCATTTTGCATGATGTACTCTGCATATAAGTTAATTAAGCAGGGTGACAATACACAGACTTGACATATTCCTTTCCCAATTTTGAACTAATCTGTTGCTCCATGTCCAGTTCTAACTGTTGCCCCTACACATTATGTCTACCTGATAATTTATATCTTTTCTCATAATGAAATATCCCTTTTTTAATGTGCCTGGAAGTTTATCTGATACAAGTATAGCCACTCCGGATTTTTCATGCTTACTGTGTGTACAGTGCACCCTTTCCCACCCATCTATTTTCAACCTAACTTTTTAATTAAAGTACTTGTTTTATGAGCAACAGTAAAGCCTTACTTCTGTCTATATTGACAATCTTTTGTAACTGTAGTGTTTTTGGATCATTATCACATTATTATTGGTATGGCTGGGTTTAGGTCTGCCATTTTATTATGTGCCTTCTATTTGTCCCTTCTGGGTTTTTTTTTTGTTGTTGTTGTTCCTCTAGACCCCTTTCCCTGCCTCCTTTTGGATTGATTAAATATGTTTTAGTATTTCTGCAATGGACTAAATATGTTCCCCAAATATTCATATACTGAAGCCTTAATCCCCAGTGTGCTTGTATTTGGACACAGGGCCTTTGAGAGGCAATTAGGACATGAGGATGGAGCCCTCATGATGGCATTTTTGCCCTTACAAGAAGAGATGCTAAAGAGGTGATTGTCTTGGCACAGATAGCTGTTTGCAAACCAGGAAGAAAGCTCTCACCAAACACAAACATGTTAGTGCTTATTTCAACTTCTTAGCTTCTAGGACTGTAAGAAATAAATGTTTCTTGTTTATATCACCAAGCCCATGCTATTTCTGCCACAGTGGCCAGGATTGAAACAATACTATAGTATATCTATTGGATCTTTAACTATACCTCTTGACTCTTTTATTTTATTATTTTTTCTAGGGATTATATGTGCCTAATATTTCATAGTCTACTAAGAATTAACATGGTTCCATTTCCCGTAATATGTAGAAATTTTGCACCTATATACTATCCGTTAACATCCTCATGCCCAGATATCTTTTACGAGTCAACTTTTACATGTCATATGTATTACATCTTTTACATGCCGTAAGTATTACATCCACATATAATAAACATCCCACAAGACAATGTTATAATTTTTGTTTTAAACAGTTACTTTTAGAGAACTTAAGAAAAAAAAAAGTCATTTACATTTAATTAGATATTTGCAATTTCTGATGTTCATTCATTTTAAAAAATCCTGACTTTTTCTGTTAAATATATATTATTATCCATTTCTGTACACTGCAACCCATGGATTTTTCACCACAAGGCAGATTGCCTCTCCTACAGCTTCTGATGGGGCTATGAGCAGTGGCAACCATGAGGACATAGGGGTAGAAAGAGTCCTGGAAGGCAGGGATGGGGGTGGTCTTCCTATCTGTGACTTGGGCATCATAAAACCCAGAATTTGAACTCTGACCATATGGATTTGATAATTTTCTTTAATTTTATAATGAAATATTAAATCTCTTACTGCAGTTGGTTAAAAATAAAAACACTGTTTTAAACTTGGACTCTGTATTAATTTTAAGTTCTGAACTAAAAAAGGAATGTAGGCCCCTCAAACGTTCCAGTTTTCTTATCCTGAAGCCTGTCATTATTCTATTATTACGAGCATTTGCAGAGGAGAAAAAAAATAGGTTATAGTTATCTCACTTTTTTTTCTTCTAAACCTTAATTAGAAAGGTTTCATGGTAAGCTTTCAGCTTACCTAATCCATTTCTTCCTTGTAAAGCTTTTAAACTTTGCACAGTCAGGAATGGCTTTTATCTGGTGCACAAATGAAATCAAAATAAAAATGCAGATTGAGCTATCAGCTACTTAATACCAGTAATTCTAGCAGTGCAGAGCAGCAGGTGAATAATGATAGAGGCCCAACACTGGCAGAAGAGGGAAAATAAGCTGTATTCAGTTTACCAACGTTTCCAGGATTCTTCACAAGAAATCAGTTCACCTTATCAAATATGTTCCTGAGGACCAACTTTCTTCAAGTCATTAAGAAATTCAAAATAGATCCTGTCTTTAAGTATATAAATTAGGTTTTTACACAGTATATGAAGACTGATGTTACATCATCATCTAGTAGCATCTTGTAGGTATAATAACATTTTAACCCAGTACAAGAATAACTTGTGGGTGTTTTAAAATGTGGTGCATTTAATATAAAATTTGAGGTATAGTAAGACTTTCCTGGTGGCTCAGACGTTTAAGCATCTGTCTACAATGTGGGAGACCCGGGTTCAATCCCTGGGTCGGGAAGGTCCCTGGAGAAGGAAATGGCAATCCACTCCAGTACTATTGCCTGGAAAATCCATGGACAGAGGACCCTGGTAGGCTACAGTCCATGGGGTCACAAAGAGTTGGACACGACTGAGTGATCTTCACCTTAAGGCCAGGAGAGGCTTCACCAGGTGGCTCAGTGGGTAAGGAATCCACCGATAAAGCAGGAGATGCAGGAGATGAGGGTTCCATCCTGGATCGGGAAGATTCCTTGAAGAAGAAAACTGCAACCCACTCTAGTATTCTTGTATGGAGAATTCCCTGGCGAGCTACAGTCCATCTGGTTGCAAAGAGTCAGACACGACTGAAGTGACTGAGCACATACGCATGCAAGGCCAGTAGACCAGAAAATGATTGCCACTGAAAATACGGTTTGCCACTCACAGTTCTCAAGAGATAGGGGTATGACATGCCATGGTGGGCCACACGGGGGTGGGGGAGGGAAAGGGAGGAACTATGGGCAAGAGCCTTCCTTGTGGTTTCCTTGGAAGGAGCACATGAGTCAAAAAGGCTCAAGACTGACTAGAGTGAGTAATTTCAACAGGCTCTAGGGCATAGAGCCTTCCCTAGTGTCTGGTACCTGACCCTGAGGTGACGAGGGTAGTGGGATAAGAGCCGACAGCATGAGAGCCCAGTAAAGGAGGTGGTTGGGGTGTGGGCTCTGGATTGGTTGGTTTGCATTTGGAAAGCACACTTGAGAGCCAGTTGCTTACTGTCTCTAGGAACTGGCTTACCCTAGGAGAGGGAGTCCTCCAGGGTCAGCAAGGTCCCAGATGTCAAAGCATCACAGTACAGAAAACAAAAGACATGGTGAATACAGGGGGTACTCAATATCCATAACTCCATTCATCTCTGTGCCACTTTGCAAGTCAGTCAGTTTCCAAAAACAAGCTCAATTTCTACATTTCAGCCTGTGCACCATTTACTCAACTATTCATTCAGCCCTCAGGGTCTCAGAGATGGCAACATAAACCACAGAAGCTTTCTGTTGACTTTAAAGTTTAGATAAAAACAATAGCTCTGAAACAGAAGTTAATTCTCTACATTTTCATGATAACACATTTGCTTTAGAGAGTGGAAGTTGCATAAAATAGAAATATCATTGACACGAGCGCTTGAGAAAAATTCAGAGAGCCACAATTACACACAGCAGAAGTGAGAGGGAAGAATTTTCACATTATCACTTCTTCCAGTATCAAAAGCAGCCACATCTTCTCACCAACAAATTAAAACAAAAGCGTAAGCATTTCAAGATATACCAGAAATATTAACCTGAGGATTCCTAGTATCCACAGGAGATATATTAGACTAGTGTTAGTCACTCAGTCATGTCGAACTCTTTGCAGACCTGTGGACTGTAGCTCACCAGGTTCGTTTGTCCTTAGAATTTCCTACACAAGAACACTAGAGTTGATTGCCTTTCCCTTCTCCAGGGGATCTTCCCAATCCAGGGATCGAACCCAGATCTCCTGTATTGCAGGCAGATTCTTTACTGTTTGAGGCACCTAGAGAGAACCTTATTAAGAACCAAGAGTTAACTTGACAAACCTTTCTCTTCAGACCCAAATACATCTTACTCAGGTCACAACATATTTCTAAGAGTTCTGGCTGAAAGCCTCGACTTGTGGAGAAGGGAGCAGGGTGAGGTTGGGGTCAGGTGGCCTAAGTCTTGACTCATCACTAGCCAGATTTTCAAAGTGGAGTCTCTAAAATGTAGTGAGCTCTGGTTTAATAGCCAGATTTCAGGAGTTTGAAGTATGTATCTTGCCATTTTGTTCATGTTTTATGTGACACGATGTAAAGAAAAAAGCTGAGATTCGGAAGAGCAGTGGTGCTGGGAACCTTCCCCAGAGGAAGCTGGTAAGTGACCTGTGGCTTTTGGAAATCCATGACTGACAGCCTTCTGAATACCAACCAAATCCAAACTGGCTATTGTCACGCGAGTGTATGTTTCTCGATTTTTTGTCTCGCCACAACAAAGATTTGGAGTGACGGACATTAAAGCCCCCTCCGCGAGTCGCAGCTCTCAGGTCTTGGATAGACCATGTTATAGCTCTCAGGTCTCAAATGGACCGTGTTACAGCTCTTAGACAAATCAGTGTTACAGCTCAGTGTTACAGCTCTATTTTATTTAGAAGATAGTAGGAAAATCCATCTTTGAGGTGTGGGGGCACGTCGATCTAAAGACACGAGAAGAGCGCCCCAGCGCGGGGGAGAGCGAGCGAGCTGGCNGATTGTAAAGGAATTAAGATTTCGTTAGGCATGTCCCTCCAGCCAGAGGAGCGAGGACCTCTTACCTTAACTGGAGGTCTTCTGGGATCTGAGACTGGGCCGTGTGGGCTTTCCGCTGTCCTGGTTTTCAGCATGATGGGCCTTCCCCTGCGCTGGATTTTCTTCACGTTCTGCCTCTACCATGGGAGCTTCACTGAGTTGGGCTCCGGCTGTGCTTGGTCTCTTCCACGTGGAGGTTGATTCAGCCAGGTTATATCTGAGTCACGGCACCATAGATGTCACGTGAGTGTATGTTCCTCGATTCTTTGTCTCGTCACAACAAAGATTTGGAGTGACGGACATTAAAGGCCGCTTGGCGTGTCACAGCTCTCAGGTCTTGGATAGACCGTGTTATAATGCTCAGGTCTCAAATGGACCGTGTTATAGCTCTTAGACAAATCAGTGTTACAGCTCAGTGTTACAGCTCTATTTTATTTAGAAGATAGCAGGAAAATCCATCTTCGAGGCCTGAGGGCACATCGATCTAAAGACACGAGGCGAAGAGCACCCCAACGCGCAGGAGAGAGAGAGAGCGAGCTGGCTTTGGCTCTTCTGTGTATGTTTATCTCACCCTGGGCCTGTCCTGTGTAAACTGGGCCAGCCAGGAGTGTTGTTTGTTTTACCTGAGGTCCTCACTCCGGTCCTCGGACCTTCTTTTGTTTCATTTTCGTGGGCTGTTCCCTTCCTTGTCTGTAGCCATCGCCATTTTGGACTCCCTTTTCCCTGTTCTAACCACCTAACACTATGGTGACTGTGGTCACACAGTTGGGAGAAAGGCCAAAAGGAAATACTGTGACAAGGTAAACGAGGCTGCCTCATTCAACTGAGAAAGAGAATTGTAAACTTCCTGTAATTTGCAATATCACAATGATGGGTTGTTCCTGGGGAA
This sequence comes from Neotragus pygmaeus, assembly GCA_006410875.1. Classification (NCBI taxonomy): domain Eukaryota; kingdom Metazoa; phylum Chordata; class Mammalia; order Artiodactyla; family Bovidae; genus Neotragus; species Neotragus pygmaeus. The sequence goes on from SJYV01022774.1 coordinate 942,084, forward strand.
CAAAAAGATGGAAAATCTGACCTAGTGGGGAGGTTGGTGGTTGTACCATCTCACTCCCTTCTCTGAGTGAGATGGTACAGATACAAATAGTGGGGAAAACCTGTCTAGAAAACAGAAACAGCGTGGGCTGATTTCCTTACTATTTGTTAACTTCCCAACAATCTGTGCTTCTCCCTGGTAGCTCAGAGGGTAAAGAATCCATCTGCAATGCAGGAGACCCAGGTTCAATCCCTGGGTCAGAAAGATCCCCTGGAGAAGGGAATGGTTACTCACTCCAGTATTCTTGCCTGGAGAAACCCATGAACAGAGAAGTCTGGCAGGCTACAGTCGATGGGGTCACAAAGAGTCAGATGCTACTGAGTGACTAAGCATACAGACCCAATCTGCAGAAGGCTGTTGTCTCCATCATATGGAGGGAACAAAGGCTTCTGGGCATTAACAATAGATTCATGATCAAGCACCTAACAATAAAGTGAAAGAGGTCTTATTTCATATCAGATTCTTCACTACAGCCTCACTGTCTTTCTGGACATCAAATGGCCTATCAGAACCACCATTCTACTAGAACACAGAGGTTAGTGTCTACTGAGATATTTAACACCTAATCAAGCATACTGAAAAAAAAAAATCTTAGAATTTATGGAATAATTTTTATATTGATAAAAGGATGGAACTTAAGTAAGAACCATTTAGTCAGAAATATGGAACTTTGGTAACTTCTACTACCAAAGGATTGAAAATGCTTACAGAGGATTAAAGAAATACAAGATAAAATGAAAACTCAGACAGCAATTTAAATAAAGACTCTTTAAATAATAATGAGGCAATAATTATTTAGCTTTAAAATTTCTCTCCAACACAATTCTCTACCCTTCTCTTTAGAGAAAACAAGAAAATTCCTAGTGAGGTCAATTATTGATCATACAGTTAATCACCTCTTTATCTCTGGTCTCATGAAACAGTGAACAGAATGGCAAAATACATACTTCAGATTTTTAAAGTTTGAGTTAACAAATCATTTTGCATTTTTCCCCTTTCTTCTAATGTCTTGTTATGTTTCAGCCACAGAGATACTATTTTCACAATATCTTTATTACCCTCAAGAATCTATAAATTCTTATGACTAAGAAAAATCCACACGGCCCATCCTAATGGAAGGGGGAAGCATGAGTGGTGGGCTGGAGAACAAATTTTGAAATGCAGTTCACAACCCACCTCTTCCACTCACCCAGGCTTCTCCTGTCACATCACAGGCAAGCACCCTGCCCTCTCAGGCCACAATTTGAAATCCTAATCTAAAAAGCAAAATAGGACTTCAAAATATTTTTTAGATTTTCTGTCTTTGACCCCACAATTTTTGAGAATTTAATTCTGACAGGAATGTAATGAAAAAAAAAAAAAGGAAGAAACCAAAAACTGACTGTGGTTGAAAACATCCAAGAAATGCTTTATAGAATGCGATCTTCTCAGAGTTTACATGGCTGAGTTCTACTTAGTCAATCATCTTATTTATTTTAACAATTTTAAATGGGCATATTTATTTGTCTTATTATAAATCTAAAACTACCCTAAAATTTCCCAAGTTTTAAACATTCATGTTAGTATTCCTGTTCTTGTATTCAAAATATGAGAGGATCATCTTGGGATTGATTGCAGTGAAACACTGTCAAAATCTAGACAGTAAACAAAAATATTAGCACAGAATGCATACTCAGATCCAGAGACTGTTATGGTTCTGTTATGGTTCTGAAATACATAATTTAAGCTGCCTATTCTTAAAAAAAAAAAAAAATTCTCCTCCTGATTTATTATTTGCTGTCATTCCTTAAAGAATTCAGAAATTGAGAAAGTTGGTAAGTTAAGGTGGTCAAAAAAAGGAGTTCTTAAAAATATGCAGTTAAAATTGGTAGGAGAAAGTATACACTCAATATCAAGGAAGATGTCCTAGCATCACTAGATTATTATAGAATCACTTAACAGGATGGTTAGAGTCTTGCAGCTAGAAAAGAGCCCAGACAGTCTTTTATAAGGCACCATGCTATTCTGGCATGGCCAGAGACCAGATGATCTGTTAGGTCCTTCCATGATTTAACTTCTCTAACCCATGATGTGCAGGTGCATAGAATCCTTACATAAGTTTCTGGGCATTGCAAGATATTCTGAAGGGAGAATGAGAGAGAAGTGCTCCATTGATCTTAAGGAAACTTGTGTCTGCACATATTTCAATGCTAAAGCAATTTCTAGTTTTCCGACCAAATGGATTAGGTTTTAGTCGCATCCATAAATTCTCTGAAAAGGCTAAGGATTACAGTGGTTTAGTTTCTTTTAAGATTACTGAGAGCAGAAATAGATTGGAAGAAAAGGTAGACAACTCTGGGGAGAGGGCCCTTGGCCTGCATAGCCCCTTGGGGTTCTGACTCAGGAAGGTAATGAAGTTGGCTTTGGTGGGTGGACTGTAAATTAATTCCTCCTTATCCCATATGTAGGTCTTGATCTCATGTGCATTTTTTCCACAGTTAAGAAAGTCATCATTTTCTGAAAAACTCTGTTTACGGCAAATCAAGAGAAATCCAACTACACTTTAAAATTACATAAATAGAAGTAATCAGATTTACCCTAATGTTCCAACTCATCTGGGGCTCTCTAGGAAGATGAAGCCCTTATTCATTTCAGGGTTGGATTTCAGCTTGCCGTCTCACTGTATATCCTCCTGCAATAACCCCTCCGGAAATCACTTCTGCTCCTAAAAGCTCAGTACTTGGGTTTATTCTTCTAAGATCATTGGGGAATTGATCAACTCCTTAGCTGTATCAACATTTAGCTTTTGAAAGCTAGTTTTAAGTTATCCATCAGCGCTGATTATGCGGGAAGAGAGGATGAGGCCCGGCCTGACCCCAGTTCAGCATCAGAGCTGTAGAAGGTCAGGTCAGGCCAGTGGCCCTGCAGATTCTAACCCCAGTGGGTTATTTTTTATACCAGCCAATCCTACAGGGGTTAATTTGGACAGATGTGAAGTTCCCTCATCTCTATTTTTTAAATGAATTTTTGAGATTTCAAGGTGAAAGGGGTTAAATTCTTCACTTGTATTGGGATAATGCCAAAAGGACACAAAACTAAATGATTCCAAATTAAGTTATTGTTCCAAGTGCATACTTTTAGGACAGTGACATATATATTTTATGGCTTGTCTCATGACTCTAAAGATAAACAAACCCTCTGAAATTATACCTAGAATTTTGCATATATTGACTACGTACAGTTATAAACAGAAACTCAAAAAGGTCTCTGGCCCCAAAATGAGTTAAGAACCACTGCTCTGAGGGAACATTTGCTTCCCAGACAAACAGTGGTACCATTTAATTCAGTTCTGCAAATAACTGAGTCATCTCTTTGCCAGATACTTTGCTACATCATGCAGGTACAAACATGAATATGGAATAGGAAGGGAGCATCCTTCACTGAACTCCTATTGTGTGTCACACCAAGACTTTCTCATACCAGTCTCCTTCAATGCACACACAAGTCTTAAGGGTACATTACTACTATATAAAATTTACAGATATAGATACAGCCCAACGTCACAAGTTATGAAGAGGTGGAGTGAAGACTCAAGACTGATCTGCTCTAAATCATCACACTTATTTATTCTGTGGTGCTTCCATGATAACATGGTACACAGCCAGATAAATGGCCTAAGTGTTGACGAATGCAAATAATATTTTATTCCCTTCTTTCTCTCTCTGCCTTCCCCACCCTGATAGAAGCCACCATACCTCTCCTCTGGATGAAGGCAACAATATTTTTATGCGATTTCCCAGCCTCCACTCTTGGGGGATCTAGTGTAATTCCCACTCAGCAACCTGGCTGATCTCTCTAACATATCACATTATGTCTTGGCTTAAAACCTGCAGTGGATTCTAGCTGAGAATAGCAGTGATCACTTACTGCCTGCAGTGCTACTCTTAGACATGGACAAGTAGGGTTCCTCAGAGGGATCCAATACTTTAGGGTGCTTCCCTTGAAGTTTTCTAAGAACCCCCAAGTCTCTGAGACCATCAGGGACCAACAGAGATGTCAGGATGAGGCACCTGAGCCCCACTGGGAATCTGCGTGGGTACTGGTCCCTGTTTCTCCCCTTTGAGGGCACTCCCCATCATGCCCAGAAGACCGCCCTGCGTTGTTGCTGGCTAAATTCCAGGAAGGTGTGGTCTGGGCTAGGATGGCTCCCACTGACCAGTGTTGTAATTTTTTTTAGAGAGAGGTTTTGAAAGATTGAATTGCCAAAACAGTGCTGGCATGACGATGGGTGACATTCACGTGCGACACAGGACAGGCTTAAGGCTTTTGTGTAAGTTTCCTGTGGGGCTTCCCCAGTGGCTCAGTGGTAAAGAATCTGCCTACAATGCAGGAGATGCAGGAGATGTGGGTTCGATCCCCGGGTCAGGAAGATGACCTGGAGCAGGAAATGGCAACCCACTCCAGTATTCTTGTCTGGGAAATCCCATGGACAGATTTCCAAGGTGGGCTACAGTCCATGAGGTCGCAAAAGAGTTGGAACACAACTGAGCATGCAGCTTCCTGTAGCTGCAGTAACAAACTACCATAAATTTAGTCGCTTAAACAATACAGGTTTTTATTATCTTGCAGTTCTGGAGGTCAGAGTCTAAAATGGGTACTCAGGACTGCAGCGCAGTTTGCTTCTGGAAACTCTATCAGAGAATCTGTTCCCTTGCCTTTTCCACCTTCCACGGTCTGTCTACATCATTTGACTTGTGGTCTTTTCCTCCATCTTCAAGGCCAGTAGTGGAACATCTTCTCTCGTCTCTTCTCTTCTCCCTTCCTCTTTTAGGGACCTTTGTGATTACAGCAAGCCCATTTCTATAACTCAGGATCTCCACATTCCAAGATCCTTAACTTAAATCTGCAAAGTCCCTGTTGCTGTATAAAGTAATACAGTGACAGGTTCTGAGGACTAGGTTGTGGACATCTTTGAAGGGCCACGATTCTATTCGATACTGCCTGTAGTACACTGTCCACCAGTGACTTCAGCTGAGGTCAGGGCTGGGGTCAGAAACCTACCAGATGCACCTCCTCAGAAAAATCTAATAATAATAATTCTTAGTGGGTTAAATGTCTAAGTATAAAAAGCAAAATTATAAAGGCTTTTAGAAGGAAATAAAAGAGATATCTTCATGACTTTGAGACAAAGGAGTTTCTTAGAGAACAAAATCACTCAAAAGGAAAGGGTGCTAAATTTGATGTTAGAATATTTTCTCATTTCATCGAAACACTATAAAAAAAGAAGTGTAAAGATAAACCACACAGTAGGAGAAGATATTTGCAGCACACACAATACATGAAGGATCAGTATCCAAAATATATTAAAACTCCTATAATAAAAAGACAAAGCCATCTTTTAAATATGCAAAATTCTTAAACTGGCTCACGTTCAAAGAAGGGAAGGAAAGGAAACCTAACAGGCATTTACATCAGAGTGAATTCAACCTTGTTAGTAATCAAGAAAGTGCAAACTTATACCACAAGTGAAGTGAAGTCGCTTAGTCTTGTCCGACTCTTTGCACCACACCACAAGGAGAAACCACAATATGCTCATCAAAATGAGCAAATATCAAAAAGTCTGGAAACACTATGTGTATGTTTGTGTGAATGTGGAACATCAGATACTAGTGTTCACTGCTGGTGGGGAGGTAAATGGGAACCTCCGTTTTGGAAAACAGAATGTTGTTATCTAGTAAGTTGGAAGAGATATATATATACACACCATATAACCCAGTTATTTCATGTTAGGTTTATTCTCTGAAGATATGTGTTTATGTGCAGGAGAATACACATACATGTGTGCATTCTAAGTCGCTTCAGTTGTGTCCAACTCTGTGCGACCCTATGGACTATATTATAGCCTGGCAGGCTCCTCTGTCTATGGGATTCTCCAGGCATGAATACTGGAGTGGGTTGTCCTGCCTTCCTCCAAGGGATCTTCCCCACCCAGGGATCAAACCAGCATCTCTTTCGTCTCCTGCACTGGCAAGAGAGTTCTTTACCACTAAACACCACCTGGGAAGCCCTGAATACATATGTAAATATGCTCATAGTAGCATAGTTTGTAATCTCTCCAAACTGGAAACAAGCCAAATTTCCATTAATAGTAGAATGGATATAGAATGATATACACAGTGGAATACTATACAACAATGAAAATCAATAAACCCAGTGTTCACTCGTTCTATTTGGCATTTATTGAACTTTATTCTAGGAACTAAGCCAAGAAGTCAAAATAAATTAAGACAAAACCATCTCTTAGAATAACTCACAGGGAAAAAATACCAGGTAAACTAATACTTACAGTTCAATGTGATATTAGTGAAGTATTACACTCAAAAAGAATGCTTTACAGATATCTCATCACACCTTTCCCTTCCTCCTCTGGCTAAAACAAACAAACAAACAAAAAAGTCTTTTCTCCTTGCTCTTCACTTTAAAATTAAAACAGAATTAAGCTGAGATATACAGTACATTAGAAAGGGAAAATGGTAAATTGCAACACCAAGAGAGCAAATTTGAACAAGTTAAATCCCATGGACTTTCAGAGTAATTTTTATGTTGTCTTATGATTAGACACAGCCAGGCCTCTCTGGGGCAATTGCTTGAATGTTTAATCTTACGGGCTCTGAGAATGAAACTAATTAAGGCTTTTTCATGAACTGGCTTCTAAATTATTAGAATCAAATTTGTATCCACCCCAGGAGCATGGATGATGCATTTTTATGTCACATTCCTTGACCTCTGAGTTTGTTTTTTCCTTTTCCTTTTCATCTGATTCTAATGAACCTTATTGTATTCCATTACCTGCATTTAATATATAAAGGCAAGAATAAGTCCTTTGTATAGCAAGCCAGGGAATGGGTAAATGAGTAGGAAGAGATAGGATAGGTTAGGGTAGGGTAGAATTGAATATTGTCTCATCCATCTTCAGGAATGGCAAATGTTTTGAGAGAGGGGAATATATTAATCACCTTTACATCCCAGCATAACACCAGGCACAGAAGTGCTTGAGTCAGTTCCTTTGACTATGTTGCAAGATATACAAGCTCATAATCACGACAGTTTACAACAAATACTTATTTATTGTTCACATTACACATGGTCAGCTGGGCTCTTCTAAGCTTGGTACCTTCTATTTCTTAGTCTGGAATCTAGGCTGAAGGAGAAGCCATCACCTAAGAGCCCACACTGGGAGTTTGCTTCAGTCATACCATGCGATGGCATTTAAAGTTTCTGTTCAGCCATGACAAAGGTCATGCCTGGTCATTCCCATTGGCCAAACCATGCTAGGAGGGGAAATCGTGATGTGTGAATAGTCAAGCTAAGTGAGTGTTGCAATCATTACAGTGCAGTTCAGCTACAATATGTGGTGAGATTCCTGTGCCATGAACAATTGCTCTCAGATAAACACACCAGGCTTCCCTGGTAGTTCAGATGTTTAAGAATCTGCCTGCAATGCAGGAGATCTGGGTTCGAATCCTGGGTCATGAAGAGCCCCTGGAGAAGGGAATGGCAACCCACTTCAGTATTCTTGCCTGGAGAATCCCACGGACAGAGGAACCTGATAGGCTACAGACCATGGGGTTGCAAGATTCGGACATGATTGAGCAACTAACACACAAACAACACCCCACCGACCCCCAAGATTTGCCTCACTGAAGATTAGCTGTGGAAGAAGGATGACTCCCAACAACCAGAGCAAAGTTCAATGAGTGGTGCCAATGAAAAGGCATATAGAAGAGTTCAGAGGCTGATTAATTCTTAATCTGTTAGAACAAACTTGACTGTGCATAAGAATCACCTGGGGAGCTTGTTAAAAAATATAGATTTCCATTGACACTTCAAATGAGACCAGGAGCTTCTGTGTACAAACTCTCCCTGAGTTTCTCAAGCACAGCCTGTTGTAGGGACCTTGCTCTAGACTCCGGGCAGCTCTGCCTGGGATGAAGGAGACTTCTTAGGCCAGGCTGCTCTGAGATTCAGGAAGAACTAGCCTTGTCTTTCCCGCTATGCAAGGAGGTCTGTGGGTAAGAGATAGGTGCCACCTTCCCTGGGCTCGCCCCGTGACTGAGGGTGGCTCTCTTAGTGGAATCACAGGTACTGTGATGATCTGTGTCCAGGTCTGTGAACAACCACTTGAACACTAGGAACTCATCTTGTTTGCCTTCACAGCACCAGTGCCAACCCAGGACTTAAATAAAATGTCTGTGTGTGTGTGTGTGTACTCAGTTGTGCCCAACTCTTTGCGATCCCGTGGACTGTACCCTGCCAGGCTCTCCTGTCCATGGGACTCTCAAGGCAAGAATACTGGAGTGGGTTGCCATTTGATTCTTCAAGGGATTTTTCCCAACCTAGGGATCGAACCTGAGTCTTTAATGTCTCCTGCACTAGCAGGTGGATTCTTTACCACTACTGCCACTGGGGAATAAACGGCCACTGGATCAGTCTCATTAGTGATCCAAGTCATCCCAGCAGCAATTTCTTAGACTTCCGCCTGTGCAGACTTGCTAACAAGTCACCCACCTCACCCCCAGGGTTTCTGATTCAGGAGATTGGGGAGGCCCCAAGGACCAAGCGCTTGCATTTCTAACAAGCTCCCAGTGGGAGAGCTGCTGGTGCTGCCAGTGAGGCCCATATGTGGAGAACCTCTGCCTTAGACTTCTGTACTTTACTTTTTCAGCCTATAAAATTAAAAAAGTAGAACCTGCTCCAAAGCTTAATAATAGGATTCAGAATTTCATACTATTTTGCCATGACTTTACATGTCAGATCATTATCAGTCCAGAAACTTAGATGTGACAGAAATCTATCTTTAGTGCCCTATTCCTGGATTCATTTTAGTTCAGAAGGCCCCCAAGGGCAGGAATCTTTGGTCCCTGTTGGACCCCAAGAATAGTCTCGGCATGAAGATGATACCTTAGAAGTCTGCTGAGTGGATGAACCAGTGATTCTAGGACTAGACCCTGGTCTTCACGCCTCACCTGGTCTAGTAGTCAGACTATGCCTGACTACTCCTGTACCAGTGATGTTAGTGGGTGTGATTTATGGTATAAGTTCTATTTTTATGCCAAGAGTGAACTCTAGCTCTCACTCTCCTTAACCCAGGGCAAGGTTCTTAGGAGGAAGATGCCAGGGCTCCCTGCTCTCAAGAGTCTTGGTGGAAAAACTAATTCTCCAGTCTTTCCTTTTGTAAATGAACAAATAAAATTACATCTCTTACAAATCAGAAGATTTTGGCTTTTCAATGTCCTGTTTTGGCTCTACATTTCATGCCCCTAATTTGGAACTCAAAACCACAAATTTGACCCATTTTTCACCATGGATATTTTTTCTGTCCTTGAAGAGCAAAAAAACCTTCAATTTTATTTTTATAAGTAAATTGCTTTAGACAGAACTTTTATTTATAGACCATCTAAAGGGCTGTAAGTAAAAGGAATGAAAGAAGAATTTCATCAATTAATATTTCAAAATAGTATCCACCTACACTTTGTTTTGTTTATATATTACATGCATGTAAGATATAATATCATGGTACATAATCATCTTACATGATATATTACAAGACCATACGACACCAGCATCATAACCAAACAAAACCTTGTAGGAAATGCTCCTCTATGGGAAGAACTTAAAGCCTTTTGAAGATGTGGTAGCATCATCTAACAGCAGAGGGGATCCACCTATTCTTCGATAGCCTTACTGGTGGACTCTGGGGTCTCACAAACTCATTAACAGCACAAATAGTTAATTTGTAGTCAAGGGGTTTCTCAAGAGAACATTCTCTCAAGAAGCCCTCCAATCACAGCCTGCTCTGTGACAACTGTAATGTATTATAAGTAATATTGTCAGAAAGCTAGGTTTGNCCAGTGATGTTAGTGGGTGTGATTTATGGTATAAGTTCTATTTTTATGCCAAGAGTGAACTCTAGCTCTCACTCTCCTTAACCCAGGGCAAGGTTCTTAGGAGGAAGATGCCAGGGCTCCCTGCTCTCAAGAGTCTTGGTGGAAAAACTAATTCTCCAGTCTTTCCTTTTGTAAATGAATAAATAAAATTACATCTCTTACAAATCAGAAGATTTTGGCTTTTCAATGTCCTGTTTTGGCTCTACATTTCATGCCCCTAATTTGGAACTCAAAACCACAAATTTGACCCATTTTTCACCATGGATATTTTTTCTGTCCTTGAAGAGCAAAAAAACCTTCAATTTTATTTTTATAAGTAAATTGCTTTAGACAGAACTTTTATTTATAGACCATCTAAAGGGCTGTAAGTAAAAGGAATGAAAGAAGAATTTCATCAATTAATATTTCAAAATAGTATCCACCTACACTTTGTTTTGTTTATATATTACATGCATGTAAGATATAATATCATGGTACATAATCATCTTACATGATATATTACAAGACCATACGACACCAGCATCATAACCAAACAAAACCTTGTAGGAAATGCTCCTCTATGGGAAGAACTTAAAGCCTTTTGAAGATGTGGTAGCATCATCTAACAGCAGAGGGGATCCACCTATTCTTCGATAGCCTTACTGGTGGACTCTGGGGTCTCACAAACTCATTAACAGCACAAATAGTTAATTTGTAGTCAAGGGGTTTCTCAAGAGAACATTCTCTCAAGAAGCCCTCCAATCACAGCCTGCTCTGTGACAACTGTAATGTATTATAAGTAATATTGTCAGAAAGCTAGGTTTGCTCCAATGTCAGGAAGAATGAAAAACAGGTGTTGCAAAGGGTCAGGCTGTTGTCATTTCCATCCGGCTATTAATTCAGCTGAAAGGAACTCAGGCACCCAGACCAGGAGAATGTGAAGGGAAGTGAGGGAAAGGTTTTCTGAAATAGGGGTGCCTGGCACGTCCTGCTTATCCCCAGGGTGTCGCAACTGCAGGTTTCAGAAGCAGCGGACAGCTCTGTAAACACCTACTTAATAAATTAAGGGGCTTGAGGAAGCGACTACTTATTGCTCATCTGTCTCTGAGCCCTCTGTAGTATATTGTCTCACTTCATCACTAGAACACTTCAAATGCAAAACCAACGATGCGGGGATTGTGTGTTTCGCAGATTAGGAAACTTAAGTTTGTCACTTGCCCAAGAGGACACAAAGCAAGATTTAAACCTAGGTTTGTAACTTCAAGTCTGTGCTCTTTTCATGACCACATAGATCTCTACCTTCAACGATTAAAGAGCAAGAACAGAGAAGCCAGGATGGACAAGGGGCAACCAGAGCAGCGGGCCCTTGTCAGAGACCACAGGCTGTGCCCAGTTTCTTGTGTGATAATGTGCCTGGTTTTCCTTTGCTGAGATGCACATCAGTGTAGGACCTGGAGGGGAACCCCAGGGGGTGGTCAGAGGGAGAACCCAGATTCTGTCTCGAAGCTGCTCCNTCAGAGACCACAGGCTGTGTCCAGTTTCTTGTGTGATAATGTGCCTGGTTTTCCTTTGCTGAGATGCACATGAGTGTAGGACCTGGAGGGGAACCCCAGGGGGTGGTCAGAGGGAGAACCCAGATTCTGTCTCGAAGCTGCTCCATCAAAGGTATGAGGAAAAGGCAGATGGTTCAGGAGACAGGCCACGCAGAGGCGGGTGAGCCCACAGAAAGGTTTTCCTTGATGGTTCTCTCAAGGAATTTCTGAGATTGGCTTTAGACCACCCTCCCCAACCAGCTCAACTCCCCAAGCATGTGGTGGATCTTTAAAGCTCAAAATGCTGATTCTCCAGGAATGGGAATAAGAGGAGGACAGGGTGTCCTGTTTATACCCAGTTGTAGAGGGGACTTTCCTTTGGTACTGAAAGCAAACCAAAAAAAACAAAAAAAAAACCAAACCATTGGTTTATTTGGAGATCCTTGTCCAAGTGAGCAGGATAAGCACTCTTCAGACTGCATCTGTCAGTCTCTCCACACCGAGACCTCAGGTGACCTGCCTGACTTGGCAGGTTTCACAAAGGACCCACTTGGGAACGGCAACATCCTTGAAGCGTGTCCAAGCTCAGAGGCAGCCTATCTGAGGCTTTCCTGAACCTCCTTCCTTGATCTTCCCTGTGTATACCCTGGTCAAGGCGAGGCGGGCTCACCTGGCAAGTAGAGAACAGCTGTCTCCGGCTGCTGTGGGGGCTGCTCCGCCCTTGCAGCTCTTTCTCTGAGCTGTTCACTCTCAGAACTGTGTCCCTTCTATCAGCAACCTCTGCCCTGACATGTCTTTTCAGTTATGGCTGCCCCATTTCACATCGGCCTGGCCTCCATCTTTCCACGTTCCCACCTCACCAGCTCAGCTCTGTTTGATCTGGTCCAGAGAGGTCTCCCTCGAGACACTACCAGCATTCTTCCAGTGTTACTCCGAGTTCCTGCTACTTTTTCTTGCTCCTTTTCTTTCCTTCATGGAACACTCGCCTCTCTTGTCAGCTTTCTTGATAATGATCCCTCCTATGGCTCTAAGCTGTCTCATACTAGTCAATATCCCTTGAAGTTTAAAGAGGTAAGGTTCATGTTCTCTTTCACAAGTTTGGCAATGTGGTAGAAACAGAAGTTCTGTTTCTAAAAATCAAGCACATTTATAAATTGGGTGAGTTTGGGAAAATTCCATAGCTTCCTGAGGCTCCATCTCCTCATCAGCAAAATGAGTGTGTGAATAATTACTTCCTATGGGTGTAGGAAAGATTAAATGAGATAAAATGCCTATCACAGTACCAGGTTCCCAGATATATGGGGGGGAAAACTTAAGTTGTTTCTTCTTCTTCAAAATATTATATCTATTCCAAAAATGTCCTGGTTCTTTCCATGAAATCTGTCTTCACCACTCAACACCTGACATCACATTGCTACTGAGTGGGATTTGCAAAGCTAGTTTTCCAGAAGAATTCCCTGTAGGCTCTATGTCCAGGAAGCATAAATTCTTTGATTTATATCTCCCTGGGCTTGCATATCTGAGAAGGACAAGGGGAAAATCTCAATGGCCTGTCTGTCAATAATACCTTTTCTATAGAAGAATTCTATTTTAAAACAATTACTGTTTTTTTTTTTAATAGGTTTAATCGATGGGGTAAAACCAAAAGCCACTTCCACATTTGCACTCTCCGATGTCCTCTGCCCACCCCTTGATGGCTGCGTATATAGAGACCATAGCTGTTCTAGCAATTCCAGCTAGTTTAAGAAGTCTTATTTAATTGATTGTCAGTCAAGGAGAGATGAATGCTCACAGCTCTTCTAAGCATTGAGAAGCACAACCTCAGACTTTCAGTACCAGAAAATGAATGCAGGTTTAATTTAAAACCATTATATGTTTGGATCCTTCAAATACATTTTTACAGAACCCCTCCCCCCCAAAAAAGTTTTCTTTAGTACTTAATCGACTTTTGGATATTAAAAGGTTGATCCCACCTCTTAATAATATCAAAACCTGAAGCTTACAGACAGTTTACAGCTTTCCGCTCCTCCCCACCACCAGTTCAGGGCTTGCCCTTGGCTCAGGACCCTGCCATGGGCAATAGCTGATACAATGACTTTGCCCTTTCTCTACTTAACCTTCTGGCTCCTTCAAATTATGGAAAGGGAGCGGGATAAGAGGAAGGTGGACCAAGGCTAAGGCACTGGTGCTCTCTCTTGGCCAGTGCTGGTTGGCTGTGACCGCCTCCCATCTGGCAGCCATACATCCAAACATTGATTCTGCCATGGCATCACTTAGGTTCCTTGGAGCCCTTCCCCACCCACACTCCACACCTCCAGGACATTCTCATTTCCTGACAGGGACTGTGAAGTCTCTCTGCAGAACTTTATAGAGCTCCTTCTCCTTCCAGCTCCAGATTAGGCAGTCCCCTCCCCAACCCTCTCTTGGTGCTGCAGTTATTCAGCTCAAGCAGTCAGCACTTTGAGTAAAGCCCCATCAGGACAGCTCAAGCCTGGTGACCACAGGCAAATGCCATATTCTCTCAGGCCTCAAGGAATTCTTGCATCTTTCCACCACAAATTGGGAAGCCCCAGCTCTCTCCTTGCCCCATGCCAGGGTTAACAGGCTTCTCCAGCTCTCTTTCTCCTGGGCTTCCTAGGTGGCGCTATTGGTAAAANTGCCATATTCTCTCAGGCCTCAAGGAATTCTTGCATCTTTCCACCACAAATTGGGAAGCCCCAGCTCTCTCCTTGCCCCATGCCAGGGTTAACAGGCTTCTCCAGCTCTCTTTCTCCTGGGCTTCCTAGGTGGCGCTATTGGTAAAAAAAATTCACCCACCAGTGCAGAAGATGCAAGAGACAGGGGTTCAATCCCTGGGTCAGGAAGATCCTCTGGAGTAGGAATTGGCAACCCACTCCAGTATTCTTGGCTGGAAAATTTCACGGACAGGAGTCTAGTGGGCTACAATCTATGGCATCACGAGTCAGACATGACTGAGCAACTGATTGACTGACCAGCGCTCCTCCTACCTCCCATGTATTCCAGACAGAAGTCAGTCACCAGTTGTATGTTCACAGATGCCCCTAGTCTATGGAAACCCAGTTCCGCCTCTTGATGCCCTTCATTTCGTCCACTTCAGTGCACTTGGTGGTCCCAGGGATGTCAGCAGCTCAGTGAGTACAGAGCCAAGAGTGAGATGCCAAATGTCTCTCCTGTCAGGCACCCCCAATCTGGGTAAACATATCTCTCAGACCCACAACTTGGCCTGGAGGTTGGACATGCCTTGCTAACTGCCTAGGCAAGTAGCTGTTTTTCCTCAATGACCATTTCTCTTACATAGGCCAACAGTGGTAGGGGACAGGTTTGACCAAATCTGTTATCTCTGAATCGATCTGGTTGAGATGTGTCCAGCACTTCTTTTTAGACAGTAGAAGCATCTTTTGCCCATTTTCTCAGGTATAAGGCTTGAACTAAAATTCCAAGAATATAGAATATATATCCCCATTTAGCATCTTGCTATAAATTTAAATAAATGGAATTATAATTAACACTTATATGTCACATACACACTATATTTTAATTGTTCTTCAGAATACTGGAGTGGGTAGCCATTCCCTTCTCCAGGGGATCTTCCCAATCCAGGGACTGAACCCAGGTCTCCTGCATTGCAGGCAGATTCTTTACTGCTTGAGCCGCCAAGGAAGCCCAACAAGAAACAGCTAAAGCAAGATTTTAAGACAGAGCCCAGTCATCTGTCTTTAATTCAATCTTTTAAAATGACTACTTTATGAAAACTTCCTTTTAATTTCTGCTTTATAGAATATAAAGCTTCTTCTTTCTATATATGATAAGAGTCATTTAGTCCATCAGTTGCTACAAGCCAATCATGACAGTAACCACTTTTGCACAACAGCACACACATGTCAAGCATACACTAGATGCTTGACAGATACCTCTAACTTTTAAAAACAACATTGCAAAGTCAGTATTCTCCTGCCATGCATTTCATTTCACAAATAAGAAAAATGAGACTCAGCGAAGAACTGGATCAAGGTTACACAGCTATTAAAGACCCAGTATGGAATTCTGCCTGTCTGACGCTAGAAGGTAGAGTCTTTGCATATCCATGTTATAACCCAAACAGCAGGTTATAGCTTTGCCTATTTTTAAAGTCACAGAATAACAGCTTTTCCCTGGTGGCTCAGATGGTAAAGAATCTGCCTGCAATGCTGGAGACCTGGGTTCAATCCCTGGGTCAGGAAGATCCCCTGGAGAAGGGNGATCAAGGTTACACAGCTATTAAAGACCCAGTATGGAATTCTGCCTGTCTGACGCTAGAAGGTAGAGTCTTTGCATATCCATGTTATAACCCAAACAGCAGGTTATAGCTTTGCCTATTTTTAAAGTCACAGAATAACAGCTTTTCCCTGGTGGCTCAGATGGTAAAGAATCTGCCTGCAATGCTGGAGACCTGGGTTCAATCCCTGGGTCAGGAAGATCCCCTGGAGAAGGGAATGGCAACCCAGTCCAGTATTCTTGCCTGAAGAATTCCATGGACAGGGGAGCCTGGCAGACTAAGTCCATGGGGTCACAAAGAGGTGGACATGGCTGAGCAACTAACACTTTCACTTTTCCCAACCTAGAATTCATCAAACACTATTCAACAGGAGGTAAACAGGAGTACTGAGGAGAGGGCAGGGTATTCCAGGATCAAATAAGTTTGAGAAATGGTGGGTTAATAAAGCTGAATAGTTTTATTTACTTTACCATTTGTTAGAGACTTGACTTTTTTAAACAATGTTATTTGTTGACATACAAAATTTGTGTGTATTAATGTGGACAACTTGATGTATGCACACATTGTGAAGAGATCGACAAAATCCAGCTAAATAACTTCTCTATCACTTTTACACAACTACCATTGTATGCGTGTGTTGAGAAGATTTAAGATCTATTCTCTTAACAAATTTCAAGTATTCAATATAGCACTCTTCACTATCATCAACACCGGATCTGTGAAACTCATCTTGCATAACTCAAACTTTGTACCCCAACATTTCCTCATTCCCCAGGCAGATGGATATTTTGACTGGTTGCAGAGGAAGAGAGGGAGATAAGCATACAATCACATTGTTTCCCAAATTCCACATAACCTTCATTATGGCAGTTTCTCTGGCTTCTCCTGGAACAGAACTCTGTGGCTCTATTGCTTCCTTCCTTCCCGACACAAGTTGGTCCAGGCTCACCGTCTGCATTCCCTGACATCATGCTCTAATTTGCTCTGTCACTTTTTTCCAGATTCTGTGCCCTTGTTTCATAGTGCTTAACTTAGAATCACAATTCCTGTGGTAATTAGTATGTTGTTGAATCAGTTCAATTATTTGACATGACAGACTACTCCAGTAATCTTTAATGTTAATGAAACTGCATTTAGAGAAGATAAGAATTAGCTTCATTATGAAGTATTTAATTTATACAGCCAGTTATGAACCGGATGCATGAACAGAAAGAAGAGAAGAGAATGAAAGAAGGAGATAAGCCAAAGTAATTTCTATTTCATTTGAAACAGTCAGACACTGACAACTAGGTACCTGCCCCCTCACTGCCCAAAAACTTTAACAAAGAGGTGGTTCTGCTTATCTCTGTCTTGAGATCTGGCTGGACAAGAAGTGAGGAAGGCCTAAGTTTTTCCAAAGACTCTATCTAATAAATACTCAAGGACTGCTGAGAAAGGAACCATCAAAAGATAAGGTTACTGCAAAAAGACATCACAGTTTACTGGTTTTGTTTTAAAGCATTTGGTCATCAGGCGAGGGAATGTTTGGTCTGACATAATACAGTTTACAATGGGCCATTCCTTATTGTCTCTACCTCAAACCAAAACCTTCCCCTTCAAACTAACTTTCAAAAAGTGGCTTATGATAATGGTATGGTGTGCAAAGGAACGCTGAGGATCACAAAATCCGATGGTCAACAATTGACTGAAAGTTTGAAGAAGATGAAAATTATTCTG
Source organism: Neotragus pygmaeus (assembly GCA_006410875.1). Classification (NCBI taxonomy): domain Eukaryota; kingdom Metazoa; phylum Chordata; class Mammalia; order Artiodactyla; family Bovidae; genus Neotragus; species Neotragus pygmaeus. Next base: position 959,552 of record SJYV01022774.1, read on the forward strand.
GTGAATTAATATACACTACATGGCAGATTAAGGAAGTGTTAATTGTCAACATTACATTGCAAGGAGAAAAAAAAAGAGTTCCTTAGGAATATTTCCATTTTCTCAGAATTATGTATAATATTGTGCCACTATTAGAAAATCCTATTATCTCTCCATGGGACAAAGCTTCAGATGAGATATTAGAAAGTTCACACTCAAGCATTAATCAAAGCTTTCAACTTCATTCAAATTACAATTGTTTCTCTTCTCCCTACCCCCACTCAGTTGAATCATGTTCCAGGGGAGAAAGGTATTACCAGTTTTTTCTCTCTAGCTACTGTCTCAGACAACTCTGAGGTTGTAGGGAAGAAAGATTAGTGAAACAGGAAAGTTCCTGACTGCCTGATGCTCTCTTAGTGGTCTTACATTTTGAGTCTGAGAGATGTTTAAAGGTGATGCAGTCTTTTTGTATGCTTTTGTGGGGTCTGGACAACTTTCCCCTGCTTCATGGAGAATTTTCATCTGCACTTACCTATATGCCAGTGATAATCTTGCTCCAAGCTCACCTTACTCCTAGGAATCTAGTAGTCTGCCTCTAGGTACCCTGCACCGAAGCCCCTCTACTTCCCCAAGTAGCCTGTTAGACAGGACTTAACCCATAATAGTGCTCAAAGAGCTTAGTCATGTCTGACTGTAGCCCACCAGGCTCCTCTACCCATGGGATTTCCAGGCAAGAATACTGGAGGTTTCTTCCATATCCCACTCCAGGGGATCTTCCTGACCCAGAAATTGAATCCACATCTCTTGCATCTCCTGCATTGGCAGGCGGATTCTTTACCACCAGCGCCACATGGGAAGCCCTAACCCACAATGCATAATGAAAAATCCTTGTGCTTCCTTTTCTCTGACAAACTAGGAGTTCAGGCTCTCCCCTTTGGCAGACACCTCTTCAGCTCAGTTGTCATCAGCTACCCAGCCCATCACTTATTTTTTCATCTCAGAGGGAGTTAGTCACCAGTATACCATGTCCTAAGAATTTCAGAGAACTTAGCGTGTATTTGGAGAGAAGTGGGCCATCTCCAGGGATGACTAATACAGCGCACCATGATCTCAACCAGGTCATGACCATCCCCAGTCTATCAGCCTTGTCCTCTGATGGGGCTACAGGTGCCACCGCCTTATGACAATACCTAGAGGCAGAAAGAAGACCCTCCTCTCTGTCAGGTCTCCCTGCAGATGGAGAAGGAAAAGTCTCCCAGAAGCTGCCTGTGCAGTTTCCCCTCCTAAGTACCACATTCCCAAGCCTCGGCCCATCACCAGCAAGAATTATTACTGCTCTGGGGCTAGTGATGGGACTCACCTTCCAGAAAACAACTGGCCACTCAGAGAAGGGCAGAAACCCAGGCAAAGTCTGGATTCTGTTAGGAAGGAGGAGTGTTGTTAGGTGGGCAACCAGGGTGGCTGCTGTCACCCTGCTGTCCCGTTTGTGGAGATGGGGTTGAAAGTTCTGCAGTAGACCTTCTAAGAAAGGCTCGTCGCAAAGTTGCTTTCATATAGTGAAGGCTTCTTTCAAGGCAAATTGAAAAGGCACCAACTTTCAGAGATCTCTGGGAGAGAGGTCCACACACTCAGAAAATCTCCCCACTGGAGAAGCTTTCCTGTTTGCCTCCAGACTTACATTCTTTTAAATACGGACAAGGCCTTTAATTTCTCATAAATATTCACTGCATTCTATGTGAATAGCATCCCCTGGAGCATAAAAACAGAATTCAATATTGGTGGGGTTCCCTGGAATTATTCATCAAAGAAACCATTAAATACAAGTCTTCAGGGGGATATATGTTGGCCAAGGAAGCACTCTAGGATAAGTGAGTTTTGATCCTTCTGTATATATGTGTATACACACTCATAAACACAGTGTGTGTGTGTGCGCACGTGTGTGTGTGCTCAGTCTCCATCATTCCGACTCTGAGACCCCATGGACTGTAGTCCATAGGCCCCCTGTCCGTGGAGTTTTCCAGGCAAGAATACTGGACTGAGTTGTCATTTCCTTTTTCAAGGGGATCTTCCCAACCCAGGGTTGAACCAGTGTCTCCTGCACTGGCAGGGGTATTGTTTACCAATGAGTCAGTCGCCTGGGAAGCCCCAATAAACAGCATACTTGATCCATAACAGCTTTTTTTTTTGGAGGGGTGGGGACTGTGCCACAGGATCTGTGGCTTGTAAGATCTTAGTTCCCTGAATAGGGAACTAAAGACCCAGGCCCCCTGCAGTGAAAAAGTGGAGTCCTTAACACTGGGCCACCAGAGAAGTCCCCATAACAGCTTTGACTGTGGAGAGAAGGCAATAGAACAATGTGTCTCTGACAGGGTCATTGCCAGCTAGAGTCTTTATGTAATTAGGAAAAGGCACCTCTTCCTCTGCGGTGGCAACCTCACCGGATGGTGTGGAGCCCAGACTTCCTATGACCTGGGGCTCTGGTTATGGAAAGCTTTTGAGGAAAGGGAGTCTCCACCAAGAAAAGGAAAAAGCACTTACAGAAACGGGGAAAGTATTTTGTTTGGAGTTAATCTGCTTCCTTCCATTGTGGTCTCATCATCTCGCTGCATTGAGGCCAAACTTTTGTGAAATCTGGGGTTTGTACTTATTTTTTTTTCACCCATGTTACACAAGTTAGGACTATATCCTAAGCTTTCTTTTCTTCTCACTCCACATTTTCTCCCTGGGTTAATGGACAGTTTCAGTTGATGAAACTGCCCTAGCTTTGACTCACATATATTTGCTCTGAACTCCCAATCTGCATATTCCGCCAATCCAGACCTCTCTCTTGGACTCTAGACTCTCCTATCCACCTATTTACTGGGGGCTTCACTGGGGGGTAGAAAGGTAGTTTAAATGATTTCATTATGTTTTTCTGTATTTTCTAAATTGTCTGTAGTTAGCATGTATTTCTATAATCATTAAAATATTAATATTGGAAGACAAAGTAGCAGACATGAGAAATGTCAAGTGACTCCTTACTGTGTCACTACTCTGTGAGAGTTGCAATGCTAAAGGGCTTGTTTATTCTCATATTTAATCTCCTCTACAACAGCGAAGAGTGGGTATTATCATCTTCAGGTAACAGATGAAGAAATTGAGGCTCAGAGAAGTCATGGTCATGCAGCTAACAAATGACTGAGCTTGAATTTGAACCTAGAACTGTCTGGCTTCAAAAGCTTTGATTTTCTGAATGGATGTGCTCTCCCAGCAACAGTGCAGACTCAGTGGGGAAGGAAACAAACAATAAAAGAACACATCCAAATTATATGCACTGTTCCTGAGGTCCTTTACCTAACAGGACCTGATGTTTACTCCCCTTCCTTGTCTTTTATTCTCAAGCGGTGCAAGCCTTCTAAGCTTCTCTAAATACTTGGTAAAATGAGCTGGGAGACCACATGAGGCCCTCTTGCTCCTTTTAAGTGGTAGTCCCTTGTGGCTCAGCTGGTAAAGAATCTGCCTGTAATGTGGGAGACCTGGGTTTAATCCCTGGGTTGGGAAGATCACCTGGAAAAGGGAAAGGCTACCCATTCCAGTATTCTGGCCTGGAGAATTCCATGGATTAGATAGGCCATGGGGTCACAAAGAGCTGGACACAACTGAGTGACTTTCACTTTCACAGACCATTAGTCTTTATTGTTCAGCCTGAACCTCTACATACTTTTTAAAATTGGGCTGCAATTAACATATTATATTAATTTTAGATGTACAACACAGTGTTTCAGTATTTTTATACATTATGAAGTGACCACCAAAATGAGACCAGTTATCATCCATCACCATATAAAGTTGTTATAATATTATTGATTATATCCCCTGTGTATACACAACATCCCTGTGACTTATTTATTTTATAACTGGAATTTGTACCTCCTAATCTGTTTCATCTATTTCATCTGTATGACCATTTTTTTTTACACTATCCCATCATTCCAATGAATCGACTACCTTCATGAAACTTTACTACTGTTGATACACTGAGATCTCTAGATCTTGACCTGTATTTCTAGGTGCCATATAACTATTCTAAACATTAACTGATTAATCAAACAACTATAAAGCCCATTAACAGTTCAAAAATATTTATTGAGCATCTACTTTATGTCACGCAAAATGCAAGGGGGTGGGGGTACAAAGATGCATAAGACAAATCACACATTCTTTGTCATAGAATAAATGGATAACTGTGATGCAACTTGATAAGCGATTAAACTAAGGAAGATTCTGAGGAAAGCTCACTAATGTTGTGAGAGCTTGCTTTCATAGGCAATGACTGCTGAGCCAAGATGGAAAGATGAACAAACTAAGGACATGCATTTGGGAGCCATCAGCAGATGGGTCACTGTAGAGGCCCTGAGGCGATGCAGAAGCCCAGGGAGGTAATGTGGACATGGAAGCTGAGCAGTTGAGAAAGAGAACTCTGGGGAGAATGAGAGATTGGAGGTGGCCAGGAAAACAGGAGCTATGAAGGAGGTCATTGAGGAAGGGTAAGAGAAGAGGGATAATTAGCACGAGATTCTTCCCAAGAACCCGTGAGAATAGAAATTTCCAGGGAAGAGGGAATAGTCAACAGTGTTAAATGCAGCAGAGAAGTTTAATAACAAGAGAGCTGGAAATTACTGTTCAGATCGGATGTTATGACAGTCATGGATGGTCTTTCCACAGAGATGTTGCCAGGAGGTGAGGCCGAAAGACACTGCAGAGGTTTTAAGAGTGATGTAGTATAAGTAATGAGAGGAAGACTTTTTTTATTGTAATACAAGTGCCAGACATTAAGCTTTTGGTCATGGAGGCATTCATTTCAAAGACATCCATCTCAAGTCAGCACATTGCAAGCTGCATGACACAGTTACTGGCAAAGCAACTAGATGAGCTGGGCAACCTCCACCCATGAAAAATCTCTTTTAGAAGGTCTAGTGTAACACAAATGGCTTGAGTGACCTTGCTTCTCCCTTCCTGCTCCCTAATTACCATTCCTATATTTTAACTTTTTCAATAAAAAGTGAGCCTATGAAACCCTAAACAACTTATCCTTAGACCATAATAAAGGCAAGTCCCAGGTATACACTTCCTGTCTCTCTACCTGAGACCTTGTTGTGTGGTCCTGAGTGTTCCATGTACCTTTTGGGACTTGTGGGTAATAAATCTGTTCTTCAAAGTTCCCTGATGGTTGTTGCTAAGGTGTGTCCTGAAATCATAATAAGAACCACAGGGAGTGGTCCAGTCACAGCATCCGTGTGGACAGGGACATTTCTGTGGGGTGCACCACAAGCAATATGGTTTCAGGTGAAGGTCTCAGGCATTTCTAGCTCCTAACATCACTATGAAGAGCCTGAGACCAACACAAATGAAATGTACAGATCAGGAAGTAGACACAGTCAACGTGGATTAACCCTTCAAGAAGCCTTGGTTGTGAAGGGAAGGAGAGATGGAGGTAGTAAAGGGACAATGCAGGCTCAAGGAAAAGAGTTTGGGGGATTTGACACTTAAATATACTGTTACGGATTATAAAAAAAGAATCAATGATGAAGAAAAGCTTGAAAATATAAATTCCAGGAAGGCACTTGATGGAACAATGGCATTCAGAGGGGAAGGAAGGGTAGAGGTTGGTCTTGTAGAAGAGTAAGGATATGTTCTTTGAAACTAGAGGGAGAAGGTGAGGATGAGCACAGAAGCAGTAGATAGGCTAGTAGATGGGAATGGAGGTACTAAATAACCCAAAGGGTGAGAGGTCTGGAGGGCAGGGACTAGAGAGAGAGCTGGGGGACTGTGGAGGTTGTGTCAGATATCAAAGGAAATGAGTGAGAGGGAGGCTGACCCTGGGGAAGACTGAAGATGTATGATGTCAACAATCTCCCAAGAACAGTGATTTTTTTTTTTTTTCCCCAAGAAGTCTTTGGTTGCCTCAAAGCAAGAAAGTAGGAGATTTCGGGAATGATCTGGGGCTGGTGGTATACTTCAGAAGAAAAGAAAATCAAGAATTTTGATGAGGAAATGATTCAAGTTACCAATTTCAATGTCTGGTCTGAGTAGGGACATGAGTGAGACCAAAAAGTGCTGAAGACCTGCTTCCACTGCCCATCAGATGATCTTCCACAGGGAAGACAACCAAGAACCAGGAGCAGCACCTCTATGATACTCAAACCTTACAACAATCGCTCTCCCTAAATTGCTAAAGGCCATCAAAAATCCTCCCAGGATCAGCTTTAATCTTTCCTGATTGTGTATCAGAATCACACAGAGAACTTCTATAAAAGACAGTTTGCAGAGTCCAACGACAATTATTGAGGATGAGGCCATGGTAAAGGCATTAAAAAAATATATCCTGATGATTCTAAAGTATATCCAGAGTTTTAAGCCATTGGTTTAGTTGGTCAGTCTCCAATTATCCTTGTCAAGGGCAAGTTGGGAGAGAACTGCAGGGTCTAGGAAGAACATAGATAACTGAATTCTATCAGTTCAATTCAGTCGCTCAGTTGTGTCCAACTCTGCGATCCCATAACTGCAGCATGCCAGGCCTCCCTGTTCATCACCAACTCGCAGAGTTCACTCAGACTCGTGTCCATCGAGTCCATGATGCCATCCAGCCATCTCATCCTCTGTGATCCCCTTCTCCTCCTGCCCCCAATCCTTCCCAGCATCAGAGTCTTTTCCAATGAGTCAACNAGTGAAGAGGAACTAAAGAGCCTCTTGCTGAAAGTGAAAGAGGAGAGTGAAAAAGTTGGCTTAAAGCTCAACATTCAGAAAATGAAGATTATGGCATCTGGTCCCATCACTTCATGGCAAATAAATGGGGAGACAGTGGAAACAGTGTCAGACTTTATTTTGGGGGGCTCCAAAATCACTGCAGATGGTGACTGCAGCCATGGAATTAAAAGAGGCTTACTCCTTGGGAGGAAAGTTATGACCAACCTAGATAGCATATTCAAAAGCAGAGACATTACTTTGTCCACAAAGGTCCATCTAGTCAAGGCTATGGTTTTTCCAGTAGTCATGTATGGATGTGAGAGTTGGTCTGTGAAGAAAGCGGAGCGCCGAAGAATTGATGCTTTTGAACTGTGGTGTTGGAGAAGACTCATGAGAGTCCCTTGGACTGCAAGGAGATCCAACCAGGAGCTGGTGATGGAGAGGGAGAATTGGAGTGGTGCAGTTCATGGGGTGGCAAAGAGTCAGACACGACTGAGCCACTGAATTGAACTGACCCTTTCATGAGTACTACTTCAGTATCGGCCTCTAAAACAATAACAGATGATCTGCCCAGTAAATGCTATCAATGCAAGAGTCTTTTGGCAGCTATGGGGCTGAATTAAAAATAATTCCTGCCAACTAATGCTTAATTAACTTCTACTCCTTCATCTTGTCTCTGAACAGCCTTTGCATCCACTGAGCAGTTTTCTCTCTCACTCCAAGACTAGGTCAAATTCTGCTGGAAAAGTGAAAGTGTTAGCCACTTAGTTGAGTTTGACTCTTTATGACCCTATGGATTGTAGCCCACCAGGTTCCTCTGTCCATGGGACTCTCCAGGCTAGAATACTGGAATGGGCAGCCATTACCTTCTCCAGGGGAATTTTCCCAACCCAGGGGTCAAACCTGTGTCTCTTGCATTACAGGCAGATTCTCTACTATCTGAGTCACCAGGGCAGCCATCAAACCCTGCTAGTCCTCCTAACAGGTGTCAAGCACTTTCCTCTTCAACGTGGTGGTCAGAGCTATTTGACATTTATTCACGTGATTCTTTGATGGGGTTCTTTCTCCTCTACTACACCTTCAGCTCCATGAGGACAGACTAGTTTCCCAGTCCGTGAAAGACACACAACATATTTTGATTGAATGAATCAAGTCTCTGACTTACTTTGATGGGGGTAGAGTTGGATACCTTGGGTGAGCAAAATGGTTTTAAAATGTAAAAGGGGTCAAGACACCCCTTTGAGATCTCTATTCAATACTCTGTAATGGCCTATAAGGATAAAGAATCTAAGAAGAATGGATATATGTATATTTTCAACTGATACATGTATAACAGATTCACTGTATATGTGAAGATTACACAACACTGTAAATCAACCATATTCCAAAAAAATTTTTTCTTTAAAGACATCCCAGATGTTGAATTAACAGGCAAATATTTATGGACACTTATTAAGGGACACATTAGAGAAGGCAGTGGCTTGCCTTCTCCAGTACTCTTGCCTGGAAAATCCCACTCCAGTACTCTTGCTGGAAAATCCCATGGACAGAGGAGCCTGGAAGGCTGCAGTCCATGGGGTTGCAAAGAGTCGGACACGACTGAGCGACTTCACTTTCATGCATTGGAGAAGGAAACGGCAACCCACTCCAGTGTTCTTGCCTGGAGAATCCCAGAGACAGGGGAGCCTGGTGGGCTGCCATCTATGGGGTCACACAGAGTTGGACACAACTGAAGCAACTTAGCAGCAGCAGCAGCAGCATTAAGGGACACATAATGTTAGACTTTCAGAGAAGGAAACGGCAACCCACTCCAATATTCTTGCCTGGAGAATCCTCAAGGACATAGAGGAGCCTGGCGGGTTACAGCCCATGGGATCAGAGTTTGACATAACTGAGTGACAAACACTGAATGTTAGATTTTAACACTATTCAAGTCAAGAATCTGAAGCTAGCTCATCATGACTTATCATTTTTTCAATTTTTTTTCATTTTCCATCCTTCTGTATCTTACCATTCTCTGACCCTGAGAAAGGATGCACTTTTCTGTGCCACCAAAGTAGGTCTTCACCAGGTGTACCCAGCATTTCTGGGAGGCACTATTTCTGAGTCAGTGGTGGCACTGCTCCAGGGTCACCCAGGAGTGCTGAGTGGGCTTCTGAGATAAGCATGAACAACTTTTATCAGTGGAGAGGCCTTTGAGTCAGGCAATGGTGGCTTCCTCCAGCACATCTCATTATTTCACCTTCCAAGTCTATTTCAATGTCCAGGAGAGCTAAACCACACAATTCCAGGTCACTACTCTTGCTGCATAGTTCACGAGCAGGTGGGCCCATGGGGACCAAGTACCCACTAGCTGGGGAAGGAGGGAACCATTGCTTGGAGGTGGCTGACCTGAAAGAAAGATGTGTTGAAGCAAGTGAAGGGGAAGCTTAGAGAGGTGCCCAGAAGGAGGTGCCCTGGAGGTGTTTTAGGTTTTTTTTTTTCTGTCTCATGTAAGAGTTATACCATAAAGAAGGCTGAGTGCTAAAGAACTGCTGTCTTTGAACTGTGGTACTGGAGAAGACTCTTGAGAGACCCTTGGATTGCAAGGAGATCAAACCAGTCAACCCTAAAGGAAATCAACCCTGAATATTCATTGGAAGGACTGATGCTGAAACTCTAATACTTTGGGTACCTGATGTGAAAAGTCAACCCTAGAAAAGACGCTGAGGCTGGGAATGATTGAAGACAAAAGGAGAAGGGGGGAGGGGGGCAGAGGATGAGATGGTTATATAGAATCATCAACTCAGTGGACATCAATCTGAGCAAACTCCAGTAGATATGGGAGCCTGGTGTGCCGCATGCAATCCATGGGGTCGCAAGGAGTTGGACACGGGACAACTGACATGCTGGACATGCTTTTTGTTGTCACAACCAGGAGGAGAAGGGAGGTGACTACGAGCAGCTGATGGGGAGAAGGCAGGGTTACTGTTAGACATCCTACATCAATGCTCTAGCCCTGGCCCAAGGTGTCCACAGTGGTGAAGTTGAGAAACCGAGTATTGCTATATGATCTTCAGTTTCTCAAGCTCCCGGGCTTCTGTTTTCTCTTCTACAAAATGAATATAATCATAGGTCTTATCTCACAAATTAGATGTATTAAATTAGTTATCAGCTACATATAAAATGTTCTCAGCCTGCAGAAAATGCACAGTACATGTTAACAAACATTAAGTTGCTGCCCAGTTTAAAATACTTTCATTTCCTCACTGCTTTTAGAATAATTTCAAGCTTCCCACACATCCTGTACCCTTCTCCAGCTGCTCTTGTCCCATAGCCTCTCATCAGAGAAAGCTTACTCACCAATATTTATTCCCTGAACAAACCCAGCTCCTTCCTGCTTGGGGGGCGGGGGGTGCTTTGCACATGCCAGGCCTTCCCTATAGGGCCTTCCCTTGTCTGACAGTTGGAAAGCCCCTTCTCTCCCTTCCTCACTCAGCTTACATATCATCTCCTCAAAGAGGGCTTCCTTGATCAGACTGCCGAAGGAGGGCTCTGGTTTTGGTTCTGGTCATGGCCCCTGCTTCTTTTACAGCCCTGGTCACAGTGGGTACTTATTATTTGCTTGCTGACTTGAGTAATGCTTCCATCCCACCACAAGTTGTATGCTTGTTCCGTCTTAGCCAAGGACTTGAGTGAAAACTCAAGTTGAGTGAAAGAACTGGAGGGCTGGGAAGACGGGTCTTCCTTTGAGACTGGAGGAAATGAAACAAAGAGTGAAGCCCCAGAGCCATCTTAAGGTGGAGGGGTATCCTGCTTTAATAACCTTGACTTTCTGGAGACAAGTCTACTGTTGCCAGGGGCAACAACTCTAGATAGAATGGCACTGATCTCAACGAAGAAAAAGGGGGAAAGAGAAAATACAATCAAACTAGGTTTAAAGGCGATCCTCCTCTAAATGAATGCTTAATTCCCCTCATCTATTTCAAATTCATTATTTTTTACAAGTTTGCAGCATTTGTTTCCTATAACAAAGAGCCTCACCAGAGATTACAGCTCAGAAATAACACTGTGTTCCAACAGACTGTTCCCTGGTGATTTGAAATGCCCCTGGAAATAGCTCTGTATTGTTACCATCTTACAAGTCAACAACGTAAATCTGACATGAGTGATTTAATACTGGATAGTTGTAGCTTGGGTTATAACATATCACAGTGATTTCTATTTTTTCCTTATTTTCTTTACGTATCTATCTTTCCTTTGTTTTTGCTTTTTTATTCATTCATTCATCTAATCATTTAGCATAGTGAAGGACAAAGTCACTGAGTTTTGAAGTCGAAGTACATATTGGGTTGGCCAAAATGTTTTTGGGGTTTTTCCATTAGATATTATGGAAAAACTCAAACAAGCTTTTTGGCCAACCCAACACATACTATCACCTCATCTTTTATGGAAGGAGGAGGACAGAAATCTCAAATTGACTGAGAGGGAACAAGAAAGTAGTAAGCATGGGTCTTAAGAACCAGTATCAAGTAACTCAGAGGCCCAAAGACAGATGTACAGGGATGAAAAGCTTCTCAGACAGGATTTGTGAACCCTGGGACTACTGATATTTGGAATGGATGGCTGTCTTGGGCAAAGAAGAAGGTTTAGTAGGACCTTTGGCTTCTACCACTAGATGCCAATAGCACCTTTTCAGCAGTTAAAACTAAAAACATCTCTTGAAATTGCAGAGGGATGTCTGAGGGGCCAAAACTGCCCATGGAACTGAGAATTCACTTGAAAACCTGCTTTCAGCACATTTTTGTGCCAGGCATACTATATACATCATCTCATTTACTCTTCAAAAGCAGCTTATAGAGTAGATATTAAATTAATCCTTCTTTCTCAAAGGAAGAAAGTGAAGCTAAGTCATTTATTTATAGTAACTTCCCCTAAATCCTACAGTTAGGAGGCGAGGAAGGCATAATTCAAGCTAAGGTTGATGGGATTCCAAACCTTAGCTCTCAATTACTGTATTAGGAGGAAAAGTCTTTCTCAAGCTACATTAAAGACAAATTTTCAACATTTTATCAACCACATTCCATCAGGTTTCCTTTTCTTTCTTTCCACATTTATTTTTTTTAATTAATTTTAACTGGAGGCTAATTACTTTATAATATTGTAGTGGTTTTTGCCATACACTGACATGAGTCAGCCATGGGTGTACATGTGCCCCCCATCCTGAATCCTCCTCCCACTTCCCTCCCCATCCCATCCCTCAGGATCACACCAGTGCACCAGCCCTGAGCACCCTGTCTCATGTATCAAACCTGAACTGGCAATCTATTTCACATATGATAATATACATGTTTCAATGTTATTCTCTCAAATCATCCCACCCTCACCTTCTCCCAGAGTCCAAAAGTCTGTTCTTTATATCTGTGTCTCTTTTGCTGCCTCGAATATAGGGTCACCATTACCATCTTTCTAAATTTCATATATATGCATTAATATACTATACTGGTATGTTTCTTTCTGACTTACTTCACTCTGTATAATAGGCTCCACTTTCATCTACCTCATTAAAACTGATTCAAATGTATTCTTTTTAATAGCTGAGTAATATTCCATTGTATATATGTACCACTGCTTTGTTATCCATTCATCTGCTGATGGACATCTAGGTTGCTTCCATGTCCTGGCTATTGCAAACAGTGCTGTGGTGAACAATGGGGTACATGTCTCTTTCAATTCTGGTTTCCTCGGTGTGTATGCCCAGCAGTGGGATTGCTGGGTCATACGGCAGTTCTATTTCCAGTTTTTTAAGAAATCTCCACACTGTTCTCCAGAGTGGCTGTACTAGTTTGCATTCCCACTAACAGTGTAAGAGGGTTCTCTTTTCTCCATACCATCTCAAGCATTTATTGTTTGTAGACTTTCTGATAGCAGCCATTCTGACTGGCGTGAGATGGTACCTCATCGTGGTTTTGATTTGCATTTCTCTGACAATGAGTGATGTCGAGCATCTTTTTATGTGTTTGTTAGCCATCTGTATGTCTTCTTTGGAGAAATGTTTGTTTAGTTCTTTGGCCCATTTTTTGATTGGGTCATTTATTTCTCTGATATTGAGCTGCATGAGCTGCTTGTATATTTTTGAGATTAACTCATTGTCTATTGCTTCGTTTGCTATTATTTTCTCCCATTCTGAAGGCTGTCTTTTCACCTGCTTATAGTTTTCTTCATTGTGCAAAAGCTTTTAAGTTTAATTAGGCCCCATTAGTTTATTTTTGCTTTTATTTCCATTACACTGGGAGGTGGGTCATAGAGGACTCTGCTCTAATTTATGTCAGGGAGTGTTTTGCCTATGTTTTCCTCTAGGAGTTTTACAGTTTCTGGTCTTACATTTAGATCCTTAATCCATTTTGAGTTTATTTTTGTGTGTGGTGTTAGAAAGTGGTCTAGTTTCATTCTTTTACAAATGGTTGACCAGTTTTCCCAGCACCACTTGTTAAAAAGATGGTCTTTTCTCCATTGTATATTCTTGCCTCTTTTGTCAAAGATAAGGTGTGCATGGGTGTGTGGATTTATCTCTGGGCTTTCTGTCTTGTTCTATTGATCTATATTTCTGTCTTTGTGTGAGTACCACACTGTCTTGATGACTGTAGCTTTGTAGTATAATCCGAAGTCAGGCAGGTTGATTCTTCCAGTTTCATTCTTCTTTCTCAAGATTGCTTTGGCTATTCAAGGTTTTTTGTATTTCCATACAAATTGTGAAATTATTTGTTCTAGTTCTCTGAAAAATAATGTTGGTAGTTTGTTATATTGCACTGAATCTGTAGATTGCTCTGGGCAGTATACTCATTTTCACTATATTGATTCTTCCAATCCATGAGCACAGTATATTCCTCCATCTGTTTGTGTCATTTTTTATTTCTTTCATCAGTGTTTCATAGTTTTCTATATGTATGTCTTTTGTTTCTTTCAATTCAGTTCAGTTGCTCAGTCGTGTCTGGCTCTTTGTGATCCCATGAATCGCAGTACACCAGGCCTCCCTGTCCATCACCAACTCCCAGAGTTCACCCAGACTCACGTCCATCGAGTCCGTGATGCCATCCAGCCATCTCATCCTCCGTCGTCCCCTTCTCCTCCTGCCCTCAATCCCTCCCAGCATCAGAATCTTTTCCAGTGAGTCAACTCTTCGCATGAGGTGGCCAAAGTACTGGAGTTTCAGCTTTAGCATCATTCCTTCCAAAGAAATCCCAGGGCTNTAAATAAGCAGGGTGACAATATACAGCCTTGATGTATTCCTTTTCCTATTTGGAACCAGTCTATTGTTCCATGTCCAGTTCTAACTGTTGCTTCCTGACCTGCAAACAGATTTCTCAAGAGGCAGGTTAGGGGGTCTGGGATTCCCATCTCTTTCAGAATTTTCCACAGTTTCTTGTGATCCACACAGTCAAAGGCTTTGGCATAGTCAATAAAGCAGAAATAGATGTTTTTCTGGAACTCTCTTGCTTTTTCCATGATCCAGCAGATGTTGGCAATTTGATCTCTGGTTCCTCTGCCTTTTCTAAAACCAGCTTGAACATCAGGGAGTTCACGGTTCACATATTGCTGAAGCCTGGCTTGGAGAATTTTGAGCATTACTTTACAAGCCCAAATCCCAATGATGCTAATGGATTCTGCCTTTTTATTTATTTTTTAACTAGGTGGTAATTACTACCAAAATCAACTGTCTTGATTTTCTTTCCTCATTTCTGTCACTCATGATAAGACAGAGGTGCTAATTAACAGCAAAATGACCTAAAGGCAGCCAAAAGGCAAGAGAAAAAAAGGGAAAGAGAAATGTGTGGTTCCATAAATGGGATCTTTGTCTCTGTAATAGCAGGGTTAACACACATATGGTCCTTACTGAGTGTCAGGCTCCATTCTAGGAATTCCACATGTAACTCATTTCTTCTCACTATGTGAGTCGTGTTCTTCTGTTATGCCCATTTTACAGGTGGTACAAAGATGATACTACAGAGTCATAAAGCTAACCATTGGTGGCAATGACACTGCATGCAGGCTTTCTGATTCCACGGTCCTCTCTCTCACCATTACACAGATGCATTCTAGAAGCTAATAAACTCATCAAGAAAAGGAGAATGCATTGAAGAAATGAAAAGTTGGAGAACTCTATAGTTACTGTTCAGAAAGTCTCAGATGTAGATTTTTAAATGGATCTTGAGTGCTAATTTTTTTTCTGATTGCACTGTTGATTTACAATGCGGCAACAGTTGCTGAGCTAACACTTTAAAGAAATTATTCTTCTGATGCAAAGCTAGTTTTTTATTAGTCTAGTACCTAATAAAAAGTGAGGCTTCCCTGATGGTTCAGTGATAAAGAATCTGCCTATCAGTGCAAGAGACTTGGGTTGGATCCCTAGGTTGGGAAGATCCCCTGGAGAAGGAAATGGCAACCCACTACATTATCCTTGCCTGGGAAATCCCATGGACAGATGAGCCTGGCGGGCTACAGTCCACGGGGTCGCAAAAGAGTAGGACACAACTTACAGACTAAACAACAATAACAACCTGAAAAATAATACACTTTACCTTAGAACTAAAGCCCTGGATGAACTGGTTGATAGATTATTGCCACCCTCCTAAAAATATATGCTTAAATGAACAGACAGATGATAAGTAAATATTTTCAACTCTCCCCTTGCACAGTTTTCCTCAATAATAAGATTTCCATCTTGCCTGTCTCATTTGTATGCATTGCACTTATCACATAACAGAACCTTCATTCAATTAGGGTTGTATTAAACCTTCATCATGTAGCTAATTCTCTTTCAAAATGTCAGAATCTACTGGCTCATGGAAAGCTGTGAATAGTCAGTTTATTTGTGACCTAGGTGTTCATAGTGTGCTTTGCTTGCCATCATGTTAATTAAATTACTTGTTGTATAAATTATTGCAGAATGTCCCAGATGATGGAGATCAGGCAAATGTCAGGGTGCTCATTAACATCTCCTCAACAGTTGCAGGAAGGAAAGCATTGCTATTTGTCTCTGGTTCTCCCTCTCCCATGTGGTTCTCAACTTCAGCTACACATCAGAATTGTTTGGAGATCTTTAAAAAATATGGATACCTGTGTCTCAACGGTTCTGATATCATTGATCTGGGCATTGGAATGAGAGGTTTTAAGATACTTCCAGATGATTCTAATGTGTCGCTGGGGTTAGGAATCCATTTCTCAGGAGCTAGCAAGGCTGTGGGTAGAAGCAGCAAATGAAGAGAGGTGTATTTTCCAAAGCCACCCACATTTTTTTTTACACTATGTGACTCACAAATCTCTGGGGCTGTCACCTTCCTCTATCTTTTAGAAGTTTTTTTTTTTTTTTTTGAAATAGATATAACCTTAGTATTTTATTTGAATTCAGTTCCTTTGGGTAATTGTACTGTGCACTTATAAAATGTCTTAGCATTTCACTTGAGTCACTGAGACATCATGTAAACCAATAATTCTTTATGACCCACTTGTGTATGCTAGGAACACTGAAGCATTTTAATTGGGAGATACGGCCTCTGGTCCAATAGTTAAAAAATTAGAGAAGCATATTTACAAGCAGACAGGTTTCTGTGACAGTTCCTGCAGCAACCCAAAATTACACACCTGTGTTTATTTAATAGGACATATCCATCTAACTGATTATAAGTAAATGTAACTGATTCAACAGGTTTTTGAAGAGCAAAAATACAATTATTTCCCTGAAACAATGTGACTAAGAGACAGTTTCAACAGTTTCCCACAACCTACCTCAAGAAAGAATAGGGAATGTAACTAAGAAGATGAAAGGGTATCCAGGAAACTGTTAACTGTCATTGAACACGAGGTCCTTTCACCCCATTGAACTCTACCCCCATTTAGCCCATCCATGCCTCTGTTTTGTCATCTGCAGAATGGGATAATAGTGGAGTGGACTATAACTCCTGGGCTGATGAAGGTTAAGTAAATTAACACACCTAGAATTCTTAGAACAGACTTGGGCACTTGGTAAGTACTCAATAAATCTTAGCTAAAATAATGGTTTGGTTTTTTTTCCCCAAGATGCTATGGTTGGAAGCCATCCATTTCAATCAAAAATTCAGCTGCCTCTGTGAGAGCAGAGCCCCAGGAAAGGTGACATCACTGGCCGTGGTGGACACAAGGGTCAGGAGACTCACAGACCCCCAGCAGTAGTCTTTCGCCTTCTTCCTTTAATACTTACAGGAGCAAAGAGGCATCTTCTCCACATACTGGTTCCATTCCACTGTCTGAAATGCATTTTCCTCATTCTTCAGAACCTCAAGCTCCATGAAAGCAAGGATAATGTACATTTTCTTCACCAGTACACACCCAGTAGTTATCCTGGCAGCATTCATGAAGCTAGAAACAAAGTGTTGATTAATCTGGGGGGTCCTGGTAGGATAATATATTATCAACTACTAACACTTTGGCTTAACTCAGAGCATATACTTAAGTTCTGTTGTCTAATGGTTCTCAGGTGTGTATGAGTGTGAATACTAAGAAGCTTCAGTCATGTCTGACTCTATGCGACCCTGCAATCCTATAGACTGTAGCCAACCAGGTTCCTCTGTTCATGGGGATTCTCTAGGCAAGAATACTGGAGTGGGTTGCCATGCCCTCCTCCAGGGCATCTTCCTGACCCAGGGACTGAATCTGCCTCTCTTAAGTCTCTTGCATTGGCAGCGGGTTCTTTACTACTAGTGCCACCTGGGAAGCCCAAACATAACACAAGGTCACTCAAATTAATTTAAGACTGCATGTTTATGGTTGTGAATCAGAGAAATGTGAATGCAGAGAAATTTGAACACATCCTTGAAACACTGTGGAGGGAATCAATGAACAAAAATTTAGCAAGCAAGAAGTAGTGTTAAAGCTCAGGGCAAAGCCTAAGGAAGCAGAGAGAGACAATAGAAAACGTTTTGTCAGCACTTGAAGGGGGATGTAGTCCCTCTCTACCAGGAACGTCCTTTGGCTTCAGTTTCCTTCTGAGAAAATCTCCACCCCCATCAGCCTACTCAAGGAAGTCTATGATCTGTGAGAGCTGAAGGTGAACCCTGGGGAAATCAACTGTAGGAGAAGCCAAACATTGTCTTGAAAACTGGCAAGGGTGAAGAAAATTCTGGGGTTAGAGAATAACAGGAAAACTACTTCCTCGCTGCTTCCAAACACTTCCCATGTAATAATGCCTTTGTGGCATGCCAGTTGTGCTGGCTGCATCTATACACAAAACAAAGCGAACCATAAAATGTACCTCTGTGCCCAGAATTTTTATTGGAATTAAGTGCTCATCCTCTAAATTTTTGCCAGTAACTCAATGACTTGCCGATTTACTTAAGATAGACTATGTCATCTATTAGGTTGGTACAGAAATAATTGTGGTTTCAGACCATGAATTTTAAATAATTATAAACAGGCTTAAAAATCTTTACACATCAAAATAGGAACCATTACAATCAACACATTTTTGCCAACAAGAAATAAGTTTTGTTTAGTCCTGTAATGAAAAAATCCATGCTTCAGGATTCGACAAACTCTTGGACAGGATTTTCTGCCTCTTGCTGGTTGTGGAAGCCTTTTTCCTGACTAAAAGTTGTCGAGAAGCTTGAAGAAGTGGTAGTCAGTTGGTGAGAGGTCAGGTGAATATGGCGGATGAGGCATATTCGAAGCCCAATTGGGTCAACTTTTGAAGGTTTGGTTGTGCAAAACTCTCATGGAGGAGAACTGGGCCAATTCTTTTGACCAATGATGATTGCAGGAGTTGCAGTTTTCAGTGCATCTCATCGATTTGTTGAGCATACTTCTAAGATGTAATGGTTTCGCTGGGATTTAGAAAGCTGTAGTGGATCAGATGGACAGCAGGTCACCAGTGATCATGGCCTTTTTTTGGTGCAAGTTTGGCTTTGGGAAGTGCTTTGGAGCTTCTTCTTGGTCCAACCACTGAGCTGGCCATTGTTGGTTGTCATATAAAATCCACTTCTTGTTGCACATAACAATCCATTGAGAAACTGTTGTTGTTATGTAGAATAAGAGACGACACTTCAAAACGACAATTTTTTTTTTTTGGTCAGCTCATAAGGCACCCACTTGTCGAGTTTTTTCACCTTTCCAATTTTCTTCACACACCAAATGGCAGTGGAATGGTTGATGTTGAGTTTTTCAGTAACTTCTTGAATAGTTGTAAGAGGATCAGTGTTAATGATTGCTCTCAATGGGTCTTTGTCAATTCCTGATGGCTGGACACTATGCTTCTCGTCTTTAAGGCTCTCATCTCCTTTGCAAAACTTCTTGAACCACTGCTGCGCTATATGTTCGTTAGCACTTCCTGGGCCAAATGCATGGTTGATTTTGTGAGTTGTCTCCGCTGCTTTATGACCCATTTTGAACTCTGTAATAAAACTGCTTGAATTTGCTTTTTGTCTAATGAATTTCTACAGTCTAAAATAAATATAAAATAAGCATAAAAGTAACTAGCAATAATTATTAAGTAATTAGTCATACGTAATATGGAATAAGTCATTAGCAAAAAAACATAAAGTGAGAAATGTGGATTAAAATGATGCATAACATAACCACATTCATTTCAGAATGTATTCCAGTATCAAACGACAAAGCTTAAAAATGTAAAACCACAATTACTTTTGCACCAAGCTAATATTTTTACAGTTTTAGTTTAAGGTGGGCTTCCCAGGTGGCACTAGTGCTAAAGAACTTGTCTGCCAATGCAGCAGACTTAAGAGACACAGGTTCGGTCGGGAAGAATCCCCGGAGAAGGGCATGGCAACCCACTCCAGTATTCTTGCCTAGACAATCCCCATGGCCAGAGGAGCCTGGTGGGCTACAGTCCATGGGGTCACACAGAGTCCGATAGGACTGAAGTGACTTAGCATGCATGCACTGATGGTTTAAGGTGCTGGTTCTCAACCTTTCCTGCACATTTGAGTCAAGTGAGGAGTGTTTAGCAATCCAATACCTAGGCTGCACCCTAGGCTAATTAAATCCATGTTCCCAGGGATTTCGTTCCCCAGGCATTAGTATTTTGTAACTCCCTTGGTGATTCCAATGCACAGCCAAGGTCCAGAGCCACTGCTCAAAAGTAATATTTACTTTTCTTCATTCCTATCATGACAATTGCAAAAATGAAACAAGAAAGGAATTTAATCAAAAAAAGAAAAACTGCAAAAATTCACTCTATAAAGAATAAAACAGAGCTCCATGGTAATTATATTATTTTCAGCCCTCACCAGATAAATGCCTGCGTTAAATACAACTTCTTTATGTCACTATGTTATTCCTCAGCATCTGGCTAGAATTTAATACAGAAAAAACAAAAGCAAAATTACAGAAATATTGCTGTAAGATGTGTCTCCTAGCATGAGAAGCGGGACATTGATCAATTATACCTTAAGAAAAGTAAGTGGACTTCAATACAGCTCAGAAGGTTTCCAACAGACATACGCTCTTAATTGGGCTCAAAGTCTTTGTTCTAACCATCTGTCAGGGTTTTTTGTTTTGAATTATAGTTGATTTATAATATTGCATATATTAGTTTCAAGCATACAACATTATGACTCGGTTAGTATTTTTTTGATTATAATTCATTATACATTATTACAAGATATTATATGATTCCCTGTGCAATACAGTAAATCCCTGTTGCTTATCTATTTTTTGTATAGTAGTTTGTATCTCTTACCTAATCTGTTCTTTACCCTTTCCCTCTCTCCTTAAATATCAGAACATGAGGAG
The DNA here is from genome assembly GCA_006410875.1 of Neotragus pygmaeus. Lineage (NCBI taxonomy): Eukaryota > Metazoa > Chordata > Mammalia > Artiodactyla > Bovidae > Neotragus > Neotragus pygmaeus. Next base: position 980,018 of record SJYV01022774.1, read on the forward strand.
TGAACAAGGCTCTTTCCCAGAGGCAGAAGTCCTCTGTCCACCCAGATATAAAGCAAGAGGGTCTTTATTATGCCTGAGATGGAGTTTGGTAGTAACCTAGTGGCCTGTGGGCTTGACAAAGATTAATCTTGACCTACAGGTTTTAAAGAATGTTAAATGTTTACACTCCAAATTGTAGAGTAAAATTCATACCAACTAACCTCGTGCTTCACAGACTAACTTAGTCTCAAAAGCCAAGGGCTATAGCCATCGAGACACATAAATTCCAATTCCAAAACTGAATGACTCATGTAAAGAGAACAAACTTCTAAACAAGCAGGGTCACCCACTTTTGCAGCATCACCAGACTTTTCAGGACAAGCCTGAGACAGATTTGTCACCAAAAGTCCACGAATATTGTATATGCTGGAGACATACTTTTGTTTTCACCTCTGTCCATTTCTCTTGGAACCAGAGTACAGCGCTAAGCAGGGAATGTGTACATAACCTGAGACTTGCTCTAGGTAAGTAAGTGGCTTTTCACTTATTCATCCAATGAACTTTTACAGGGTTTTTACTAAACACCAGTACTGGAGGAAAAACACTGAGGGCTATCCTGGCTAAAGTAGGATTTAACACAGGCATTTACATCTGTTCTCTCTTTAATTCCCACTAAATGACAGCTGAAGACATAAAGCGTGGCAATATAGAGGACTGGAACTGAGAAACAGAAACACGTGGCAACAGAAAGGCAAATGGAGGAAAAGCAGCTGACCTTTTAGGCCAGAGACGACTGCAATCTGTGCTGGCAGAAGTGGAAACTAAGGAGCAAAGTGATTTACCCCACAGAAGCCCAGAGCACATCAGGAACTGGCAGTACCGGCTGTCTCTAAAAGGAAGGGCAACAGCGAGGCTGAAGACAGCAAGACCAGTCAAGACAGTATTTCAGAAGCAGCCAAAGACCAGAGGTTTACTCTCCAGAGAGGCTGAAGCAGAGGTATTATTCTGTGGGCGGGGGATACAGCACAGCTGGCAGCAGGTGGAATCGCTGCAGTAAAAACAGGAATTAGGTGAAGGTCCAGGGACTTGTGTGACCCCCACCCACACCCCCTGCAGGCCTTCTAGACCACGGGGGGCCAGGCCCAGGCTCCTACACAGGAGAATGGAAGACAGTTCAAGAGGCAGAATCTGAGCAACCCAAGGGAGAAGGACTGGGGGTCCCCAGAGGAACAGGGCAGCCAGATCACTTGAGAGTGAAGCCTGACAGGGAACAAGCTTTGAGCTTTCACACAGAACTTCCAATCAACAACTGGATGACCTCAGTCTCAATTAGGACCGGACAAGGAAGGGTCGCTGGATGCTTGAAGATTAAAGTAAATAAATAGGGGAAAGAAGATACTCAGAGAAGATACTGTAAAAACAAAGCCTTTCATTAATATCTCAGAGACATGAGACTGCACCAATGAAATAAGAACAGAGGAAACATTCAGAGAACTAAAAGCAAACAACAACAACAACAACAAAAAAAAAACCTTTAAAAATAAATAAAATGAGTGTGCTATTAAATTTTTTTAAAGTAGGAATGGGAAACTAATGTGGATGGAAAATGAAACGTATGAAACACTCCAAGAAATAGAACAGAATCAAGAAAAGGAAAACAGGATAGAAAAAGGCAAAAACAATAATAAAGAGAGCCCATTCAAATAACAGAAGTTCCAGGAAAGGGGAACAGAATAAAGACAAATTCCAAAAATATTCATTCCCAGATTATTTGCTACTCACAATTGCTATTCAACGATGGGTTCTAGGAGAAAGCAATGGCAACCCATTCCAGTACTCTTCCCTGGAAAATCCCATGGACAGAGGAGCTGGTGGACTGCAATCCATGGGGTTGCTAGGAGTCGGATATGACTGAGAGACTTCAGTTTCACTTTCATGCATTGGAGAAGGAAATGGCAGCCCACCCCAGTGTTCTTGCCTGGAGAATCCCAGGGACGGGGGAGCCTGGTGGGCTGCCGTCTATGGGGCCGCACAGAGTCGGACACGACTGAAGCGAGTTAGCAGCAGCAGTAGCAGATGGGTTCTAAGCAGAGAATGACATGAGTAGAATAGCAGTAGTGGAGAAGGTGAGTTGAAATGGGTCCTGAGGAGGACGGCTGAACGAGGAAACTAATCAGCAGACTCCTGCAGTAACCCTGCACGCAGAAGAATTAAGCAGGAAGGGAGAGAGTGGACGGCAGTGGGGAGGAGAGAGGGCGGAGGGCTGAAATGGGAGAGGAGCCTGCGAAGGCTCCTGGGTGGCCGCCGACGCAGGCGGACCAGAAGGCAGGGGCCCCGTCCATCAGGACAGGGGTACAGGGGGAGGACCAGACTGGAAGGGGACAGAGTCAAACAGGTCAACTTGGAGCTGCTTATAGGCTGTGCATGTGGAGGTGCCCAACAGGTAGTCAGGCCCCTGGGTGTGTAGCTCAGCAGAGGGATGAACTAAATTCATCACTGCACAGGTGGCAGCAGAGTGTACCCACTTGAGAGAAATCACCCAGAGAAGACAGAGAAGGAAAATGGGATGGCCAAACTTGGATCCTGGGAATATTGGCCTTCAGTGAGTAGATGAAGGAACAGGAACAGGAGTCACAAAAAAAGATAATGCATGATTCACATACATCCAAACTGTGATTTTGTTACCCCAAAGAGCTCTCGGCTAGTCCTTAGAAATCTATGGTTTCACTGGGTTCAGGCAACTTAGGAAAGGAAAAGAAGAATGAATCCTCTCCCCCTGTTGGCCATACAAGACACACATGAAGAAAAAGTAAAAAATGAGTCCCAGATGTATGGGCAACAGAACTAAAGATGGGCATAAGAGACCAAGAAAGAACGCTTTGGGAAGAAGACTATGAGTTCCATTTTTTTTTTTTTAATAAAACTGGCAGAGGTTAAGGGTAGGACCAAAAAGAAAATTTATCTTCTTGATCACATCCTGCAATGAACAAGACTTGTACAGATCACAGAACAGAATCTCCCAATGAACTTTTTCTTCTTTCCGTGGCAACTGTCTCACATGTGGCAAGTGAATTCAGCCTCTGCATGTTTAGAAAGCATAGTTTAACATATCACGGTGTGCATGTGGGCTAGCTGAGTTTGTTGCCTTTTGAAACAGTTCTAGAGGTTTTTATTAAAATGATCGGGTTGAGTGGCTAAGATAGCCGGGCACCATCTGATCTTTGGGCTTCCCTGGTGCTCAGTTGGTAAAGAATCTGCCTGCAATGTACCAGACAAGGGTTCAATCCCTGGGTCGGGAAGATCCTCTGGAGAAGAAAATGGCAACCCACTCCAGTATTCTTGCCTGGAGAATCCCATGGACAGAGAAGCCGGGGAGGGCTATAGTCCATGCGTGTGCAGAGTCGGACACGACTGAGCAACTAAACCACCACCACCACTTGGCCTTTAAGGCATCCTCCATTGGATGCTTCTCTCTTAGGGGGCACAGGTAAGCTCAGAGAAGTTTTATAAAAATTCAATGCTACCTCAGAAACTCTGTTCTTCTATCTTTGTAGCAGTGGGTTCAGTGGTGCAAAAGAGAAAAAAAAAAAAAAAAAAACAGACAGAGAGAGAACTGAGAAGAAGAAAAAGATCATAAGACCATCCATTATTTCTTGGCATTGTCAGAGCCATCAGAAACAATCTATAACACACACTGAATATGATGGGCTGCTGTCCATAAGGCAAAATATGCAACGTGCTCTGACTTGCAGTTAGAGAGTGAATTAATTTTTGAAGAAAAGCTAAAGCAGTACCTCCAGAACAATAACAAGGAACCTTGTGCTACAGACCTTAACTGGCATGCAGTGTAAGCTGGGGAACATTCTTCTTCCTTGCTCAGAAGTCAGACTTCTAAAATAAGGATTGATAACAACATTGACACTGTTCATAGGAAGGTTGTTAGGATTAACTTAGAAATCATCATAAAATTATCCTGCAAATATTGTATTAGATCAGAATACCTAACTCCAGGCAACATATCTTTACAGTTGAAATAAAGTTTGAAATTTTCTAGACTGTTCATCATTGCCATAAAAATAGAATGGAATACAAATACATTTGCAAATGTTAAAGTCATTTTGCCCCTAGTGAGTTAATTTGGAACGATAGATTACTCTGCTCAAGTAGTCACGAAAATCAACAAGATTTCGGTTGAGTTATGTGCCAAATTATGTGACAAGTTTCTAAAAGATATTTGATGGTTTTCATCAAATAAATTAACATAAATTTTAGAAATGTGGGTATAAGAATATTGTATCAAACAGAGCTCTGGCAGGTGGTTCAAGGAACTTTGGTAAAAATGTGGGCCAAGATAAGTAACTGATAAAAGATGTTGATGCCCCCAAGAAATTAGCCACAGAAGAAGTGGACATAAAGAGACAGAGAAGATAAGACCTTTCAAGAAACCAAAGACCTGAAGAATCCAGATTCTGCCAGAAAAGTCTGCCTAAAGCAGAAATGGAACAGGGAAGATACAGCTCAACCTCCCTCTCCCACCACTTACCTTATTCACCTCTCCTTCAATATTTTTATTTGAGTATAAAATCTCTACTGATTCAGATCACTAAATCCTAGTGCTGCTGCCTTTGCATGACAATGAGTAGATCACAGGCTTACAGACTTGATGCATAATTAGGTATTTGGGGAAATAAATACAAATGCAAGGTAATAGTATAATCGAGCTAACCTTGAGAAGCAGTTACATTCATATTAAACATCAGTACTATGTTCTAGTCGCTGGATTTGGGAACATGAAAGAGCCACGCTAAAGATTATCTGTTATGCTTCTCAACCTCCAGTCTCCTACTGGTGCTGACCACTGGTTGAAAAAACAGAAGCTAAAGAGTCAGGGGAGATGTAGTTCATAGGGTTAGCCTCCTGGGGGTCAGAGGAGCGTTGAGAAGGGCAAAAGTGGGTCTGAGGGATGGTCAGTGGAGAGTAACCAACATAAATATATCCCTCAGGATTTTTAAGGCATCCTATCAGTCCAGCTTTAAAAATACGGTTTGTGTCTTCCTTTTAACTTATTCACGAGTCACTGAAATATTTTACACTATGTTAATGTTACGGTAATTCCAATTGGCAACAAGTTCTATATAGGCCTAGGTTTTGATCAGGTATATATTTGACTGTAAGCAGCAAAAAAACTAGTGACTATTTATTTATTTATTTTTACATTGACTTTCATAAGGCAGGATTCACCCAGTTGAAGGGCTTCCCAAGTGGTGCAGAGGTAAAGAATCTGCCTGCCAGTGCAGGAGGCAGAAGAGACATGGGTTTGATCCCTGAGTCAGGAAGCTCCCCTGGAGTTAAGAAATGGCAATCCACACCAGTTGCCTGGAAAATTCTTGCCTAGAAAATTCCATGAACAGAGGAACTGGTGAGTTACAGTCCATGGGGTCACAAAGAGACATAACTGAGTGACTGAACACACACACACACACACACACACACACACACACACACCCCCATAAGAAGGTTGGAGGTAATAGACCGCTGGCATTGTCAGCACTCAGGAACACTGGAGCCAGAGTCAGCCATTTGGGGGGCTTTTAATTGATGCACTTCACCTCAAGGTTGCAAGAAAGCTGCTGCAGCTCCAGACATCATACCTTCAAGGAAAGAGGAAGGCAGAAAGGAAAAGAGCAATGCCAGCTGCATCTATCCATTTTTATCAGGAGAGCAAACACTTTCCTAGAAAGCTCAGCCAAATTCTACCTTTGCTTCACTGGCCCAACTACAGTGCACTTCTAACTATAAAAGAGGCTTTGTAAGCACATATTTAGACAAGTGTTTTTTGCCTTTAATAAAATCTGGCTTCTGGCAGCAAGCAGGAAGTGAGGAAATATTTAACAGGCAACTGAAGGTGTCTGCCACAGTTAAATATCATTCATATATTTTATGGTTTATTACATTAGTTACTCAAAAGAAACCCATTCATACTCTAAACATTAGATACAAAAAGAAATGCTCGTTTACTCTTCCTTCTCTAGTGAATAAGCCAAATAGGTAGTGAGCCTGTCATCTGAAAGCCATTTTCAACTAACATCAACCTACTTCTTACAGTAGATGGGAGAATGGGAGAACTGATTTAAAAGTAATATCTCAACTTATAAATATGATGCTGTCCTTCTCAGGATGATTATGTTGTGTTCTTGAATCCTAGTCCTTACTAGGGCTTATATTTAGTACTAATATATTTGCTTCTCGAAACTAGCCTAATTATGCTGTTAGTGAATTCGTGTTTAATTCCCAGATATACCCACTTCCATCATCTCTATAAGACTCTGTGATCTATTGATTGCTATGCAAAGACAGCAGCACTAGGATTTAGAAATCTGATTCAGTAGAGGTTTTATTATCATTAGAAATATTAAATAAGATGTGCCTGGATGTAGCATTTTGATCAGTTACAAAAGATAACATGCTATAGACCAAGAGATATTATACTCTAATTACTGCCTTCTATTCAATGATCCCACTGCTCATGTTAATGAATAGCTGCCAAGTAATAGTCATTTAACAGAGAAGGGAGCACAGAAACCACATTTCAGACTTCAATATGGCAGTGATCCATCCCTCTTGTACAAACCCAGCATGGTGTATGACCTTGAGTTGCTGTCATTTCAGTGGTTTTTGATTTTTTTTAACCATTGTTTTATTCTGCATGGCATCTATTATTCATATGGATCCTAGGGCAAAGCTAATTTTCCTGCCATATCACCTTATTCTGTCACACAAACTTTCTGGCCACTTCTGCCCCAGAGCACTCTTGATGGAAGCATTTGTTATACAATCAGTCTATAATGTGGGCTTAACTTGGCACTGACTCACAAAGGGGAAGGAAAATCGCATTTTATAGTGCTGAGTTTAAAATCTGAACAATTCAGGTACATCCAAAGCACTGAGACAATGACATTTCAAAGGCAGCTGGGTACAAAACACTAAATGATATTCAAACTGATATTCAGTCAAACTGTTTTATGCTTTAGTTCATCAGTATTGTTAACATTACAACAGAAAAACATTCCATGGCCATAGTGAGCCCCAGTAGACTGCAGACTATAACTCTTGTGATGCTTTAAAAATTAAAAGTTTGAAATGGGGCTGGATGATCAAGAAAGTTGGTCCTTCGTATACTAATATAATGGACAAAAAAACCTTAGGCATCTCCTGAGATGTTTCCTTAAAACATAGCTAGTAGGACATACCACAGTTTTCCCTCTTTTTCTTTTATCCCTTCCTCTATCATACTGCTGAGAACGTGGGTTGAGCTCTTAGCACCATTTTGGATCACGAGGATAAAGGTCACATATTAGGGATGTTGGGATAATGAACTGGAAGCAGCTTGGGTGCCTAAGGACTTCAAGGACCAGCTCTGGACTTTCTACTCTGGAATCCCTATGTGAAACTGAAACAAGCTTCTGTCTTGCGGGTCTTTATCACTTACTGTCAAACACAATGCTAGCAACTACAAGCTCAGGTAATAACAAAAACCACAGCTAATATTTATTGACCTCTGACTTTGTTGGATAGTGTGCCAGACACTTTATTTGTGTTAGTATCTTCAGCCTTCACAACAACCTGATGAGGCACGTACTATTTTACAGAGGAGAAAACTAGAACTTGAGAAAGATAATTAACTGACCAAGGTGATGCAGCCAGTGAGTGGTAGAAATGGGACTCAAGCCCAGGCAACTGACTTCAGCATCCATGCTTAGGACATTAACTATGGTGGAGGCCATCTCTATAACTATGACTCCTCTTTCCTCTACATAGTACATCTATCTCATTTTGAGCAATATTTATGTTTGCTTTAGTTTTTGGAACTCCCCTACTTCCAAACCCCCTACTTGTTCAACAAATGCTTACTTTAATAGGTTACAATACTCTGTGTTATCCCAAGGTTAAGGAAGACAAGTGAAATTTATTCTGATGGAATAAATATCGGAATTTATGCACGTAATTGTCTTGTGCTCTGTAGCAAAAGACATAATTTCATTCTTCTAAATGCTGCACAATAGGGAAAAAAAAGTGAAGGATAGAGACAATATCTTGAAGAATGATTCAGTAAGGAAGGAAGTGGTCAGAGAACAACCTGAATTCAGTACTCTTTCAATGCAATCTTGCACAACGACGTATTTAAAGTACTTTATAGATCAGCAGCTTAAATTATGTTTTAAAAAGCAACTGTCATTATCCATAAGAGGAAAATATATTTACTCCATACTTAGGGTGGCTGGTACTTAATGTCATTTTATGCAAATGATGTTTTTATTGATAAAGTCAAGGACAAGGAAACCCAGTTTCTATATAAGTACTAGACTTTTTTTCTGGATCCTGGGCTTTTAAATGTAATTATGATATTGGAATGTCCAAAGAGAAGTACACATGAAGGATGAAGGAGATTGGAATTAACCCTTTAACCTTATTCCACATGACTAGAACCTCATGTCAAATGCTAGTTTCACAGTTTAAGACTCAGAATTTTGAGATAGAAGAAGTCAAGTGGCCATAGTCCAGTGCCTTAAATTACAGAGGGAAAGAGGTCCAGTAAGCACCTGGTCAAGACTACACAGTAGGAAGAATGACAAATAGAAGTCAGAATCCTGACTCCCTAATTGAAGCTCCATCCTTTAGGCCATATGGCTCAAGAGAGACACAGAAAACTTGGAGAACCTCGAAAAAGGCTGAGGGCTGGAAAACAGTGTAATGAAAGGTCAGAGGATCTGGGATTATTTAACTTGAAAGGAAGAGACCAAAGAAATGATTTAATAATTACTCAGTGCAAAAAAAAAAAAAAAGCCGAAAACAGAACAAACCAAAAACACCAACAATCATTTTTTCTCTCCTAATGAGACAGATAATAAAGTTTTCCTCACAGTGTTGCCCATGCCTGTCTTTCTGCTTTAAATATCGTTCTCCTTTACTCTCCACCTACCCAAATGCTGGGCATCCTTGCTGGCTCAGCAGTAAAGAATCCACCTGCAATGCAGGAGACACAGGTTCAGGCCTTGGGTCTGGAATATTCCCTGGAGAAGAAAGTGGCAACCCACTGCAGTATTCTTGCCTGGGAAACTCTATGGACAGAAGAGCCTGGAGGGCTACAGTCCGTGGGGCCGCACAAGAGTCAGACATGACCTAACCATTAAACAACAGAGCAAATACAACTTCATTTCAATGTCATTAGACAAGGCCTAGATCTTTCTAAACCGTCCCCAGATGANCTATGGACAGAAGAGCCTGGAGGGCTACAGTCCGTGGGGCCGCACAAGAGTCAGACATGACCTAACCATTAAACAACAGAGCAAATACAACTTCATTTCAATGTCATTAGACAAGGCCTAGATCTTTCTAAACCGTCCCCAGATGAGTCCATTAACACTGAACCTTATTTTCTCAGGTTTCCTCCTTTAGCACTATGGTTAGGACCGCAAAGATTGACACATGCATTGTCATCATGACTAAATGTTTCACTGGGGTGTTTCTCCTTTGGAGAAATCTATTCTAATCCTTCAACTCTTAATCCTCCTGTCATGTAAACCTCCACGGAACTTCTGTCATGGTTAGGGTTGAGCTTAGAATAGAAACTCAATACTTAATGGNATGTTTCACTGGGGTGTTTCTCCTTTGGAGAAATCTATTCTAATCCTTCAACTCTTAATCCTCCTGTCATGTAAACCTCCACGGAACTTCTGTCGTGGTTAGGGTTGAGCTTAGAATAGAAACTCAATACTTAATAGAATTTAATCAATCCAGGGCATTGTAATTTATGTTAAATATAAGTTATATTTTTCTAATGATGAATTAAGTAGCATTTAAGTAATAATTAAGCAATATGCTAATTATACTGTAAACTTGCTTAAAACCAGATATATTATCTATCTGCAAAATTTAAGGTCTGAAGGTTCAAGGATGAACCACAATCCTTTCTCAAGTCTGAGCCTTCTGATTCTGTCATTATCTACACTGACTTAAACAATACGTACTCTAGATCTCAAGGTTTCAGCTATCTCCAATATTGACTCAAACCACTTCAAAGTCAAACTGATGAATTAATCGATGAAATATTTCTAATAAGTTTTCTGTGGCACAAAAATAAACAGCTGATTTAATAATCATGTGATTAGAATGCTCCAATTCTATCCATGTAATGAGAACCACATGCTAGAGGCCATATATATTGCTCTGATGTTACAAAAGATGAAGGATTATAGATGCACTTACCTTTTAAGGATCTATTACCTCTAGTATTTATACAATATGATGGTTTCATAAATTTTTCTGGAGACTATTTTTTCAATTTTCTTATTTGTACTCATGCATTTAGTAAAATAACTGATATACTAGAGAAGAGAAGAGATCACTAAATAACCTTGGCAAATGAAGAGAAGAAAATCCCTTACAAGAGACCAACTTAAACTGCATATTTTAAAAGATCACTTTTACAGATCTCTATGGCTGTCTTAACTGACATCACTCTAATCACATGCTTCCGAGGGTTTTACCTTCACTATAAAACATATGCATGGGGATTTGCCCTTTTATTAGCATGTCAATCTATTAATATAATAAATATGATATTTGAGATAACGAACTACCTGATCTCCAGTGGAGATCATTAAAATGTTGCCTCTCAAATTGCCTTCCTAAGGGGCAGACCTCTTTAAAAAATTGATGGGAGTCATGAATTGAATTTGTGAAATTTGTAGAATCTCCTTTCAGTAACAGTTATAAGTTTCCTATAGACAAAGATGGTATTTGGCTCACTCTGAGAGGCTTCCTTGTCTAATAATGTGAAATATAATACAATTTTAGAATAAGCAGGGCTTTAAAATGTCATTTTAGAATGACATTTTAAATGCTTAACGAAAAGCAAGAACCTAAGTGTCTTTGTCACTGCANGAGGCTTCCTTGTCTAATAATGTGAAATATAATACAATTTTAGAATAAGCAGGGTTTTAAAATGTCATTTTAGAATGACATTTTAAATGCTTAATGAAAAGCAAGAACCTAAGTGTCTTTGTCACTGCAATTTATTTCAAGATTCTACTTCGCCTGATTTAGGGTCACTTGAAAAACAGCCAGTTTGACAGCAGAATTTGAAAAGTGGCAGTGTCTGGAATAGACAGTCCTTCCAATGCCAAGGTGGATCCACAGCGAAGTTAACAAGGCTGACCCTTTGGGGCTCTTGCTTGCACAGGTCTATGAAGGCAAGAAGCTATGAATGTCCCAGTGTCCTAGGAGGGGCCAGCAAGCCAGGTGCTAATCAGGAAGCATTCCTATGTGTTCATTTCTGGTAAGTTGGCCTAAAGAGATCTCTGAATCTTCAAGCCTTCCATAATTTGTTGTGATTTACTTTTTTTTCATTTTAACTAAGATCTCTTTTATAACTATGTATTTGTTTTTTTCTTAGAGGGATCCCAAAGTCATGTGAATCTCAGGCCCTATAAAACCTAGATTTGCTCCTGCCCAACAGCAAGAAGTATTTCATTACAAATGAAATTTGTTGCAAAGAATCTTTTTAACTGACATTTTCTAACAGAGTTTGATTAGCTATACTAAGGCCCTCAAAGTAATTTGTGTGAACGTAGACAAATGGTCTGCATAAATCATCATTTGGATACTGGGAGTTAATGATGTGACAGGAAGCCTCAGAGATAAATGAGAGCCCTAATTTAGATGTAGCAAAAGGTGGATCAGTGCAATAGAAATGACCAAGCAGATGTTAATTCCCAACTTGTTACCAAGTAGTAAACTCCCATAGAGATTGCATGAGGTTCTGACACACCTCGAGTAAAAGTTAGGGGCAAAGGCATAATCTATCCTGTGTCGAACAATAATCAGTACTGAGGCTGAAAAGAAGAGCTTCATTGGGGGTCTTAAGAATTGCAATTCAGGAGACACAGACTGGTAAAACTGTTTAGAGTGGTCCCAGAGAATAGGAAGTGTCTGGGACTTATCAAGGCAAAAGCCACAAGGTTGTTTAAAAACTGTGACTGACCTTGATGCAAGAAAGGAAATATTTGTCCTTAAGGGATAGGCTGTCGCAAATTATTTTAGAGTAAGTAAGGGCTTCCCTGGTGACCCCGCTGGTAAAGAATCTGCCTGCAATGCAGGAGACCCAGCCAGGTTCAATCCCTGGGTCAGGAAGATTCCCTGGAGAAGGGAAGCAGTAAGAAAGCTACCCACTCCAGTATTCTTGCGTGGAAAATCCCACGGACAAAGGAACCTGGTGGGTTACAGTCCATGAGGTCACAAAGAGTCAGACACAACTGAGCAACGAATACTTTTACTTTCAAGGGTTGGATACATATCTTGAGTTTTGGGGCTGATGTTCTGCCTACGTTAAGATAAGAAGTGGTCCAAGTTCAGATTTCATCTGGGGTGAGTAGTGCTTGAGTCACACTTCTTCAGTGGCCTCTCAGCTCTATTTCAGATGGCTCTCTTGTCAGCGCTGACTGCATTTTGATTCTCCTTTTATACCTGAAACCTCTCTGCAAAAACTGAGTTCAGACAAACTGAAATAATTCAGCGGTCAGTGCATACCATGACAAATAATATGGTGCAGAGATTGAAGTCAGTGTGACAAAAGAAAAATAAAAAGGTATCAAAGAATCACTAGTCTCTCTGAACATCATACATTGTGCTGACTCTATTCTGCTGAGCTAAGGCATCATAACTTGAACATGGATCCACTTCTGAGTCACTGATACTTGTCACTTATCCTGCAAGAGGTGGGCTGCTGCTGCTGCTGCTGCTAAGTCGCTTCAGTCGTGTTCGACTCTGTGTGACCCCACAGTCGGCAGCCCACCAGGCTCCCCCGTCCCTGGGATTCTCCAGGCAAGAACACTGGAGCGGGTTGCCATTTCCTTCTCCAATGCATGAAAGTGAAAAGTGAAAGTCAAGTCACTCAGTCGTGTCCGACTCTTCAGGACCCCATGGACTGCAGCCCACCAGGCTCCTCCGTCCATGGGATTTTCCAGGCAAGAGTATTGGAGTGGAGTGGCATTGCCTTCTCCTAAGAGCACATAAATTGTCAGCACTCAATTAGGAAAAGAGTATTTCTCTCACTTTTAGCTTCATGACTTACTAACATGTCCTATACTTTAGAAAATTCACCAACATTAATAACAAGGATATGACAGTCCTCCACTGGAGTTAAGATGGTTGTTTTTAAAAATAAATCATTTTAAGGTAACTTCCATCATCTGAATTAGATAAANTAGACAAATGGTCTGCATAAATCATCATTTGGATACTGGGAGTTAATGATGTGACAGGAAGCCTCAGAGATAAATGAGAGCCCTAATTTAGATGTAGCAAAAGGTGGATCAGTGCAATAGAAATGACCAAGCAGATGTTAATTCCCAACTTGTTACCAAGTAGTAAACTCCCATAGAGATTGCATGAGGTTCTGACACACCTCGAGTAAAAGTTAGGGGCAAAGGCATAATCTATCCTGTGTCGAACAATAATCAGTACTGAGGCTGAAAAGAAGAGCTTCATTTGGGGTCTTAAGAATTGCAATTCAGGAGACACAGACTGGTAAAACTGTTTAGAGTGGTCCCAGAGAATAGGAAGTGTCTGGGACTTATCAAGGCAAAAGCCACAAGGTTGTTTAAAAACTGTGACTGACCTTGATGCAAGAAAGGAAATATTTGTCCTTAAGGGATAGGCTGTTGCAAATTATTTTAGAGTAAGTAAGGGCTTCCCTGGTGACCCCGCTGGTAAAGAATCTGCCTGCAATGCAGGAGACCCAGCCAGGTTCAATCCCTGGGTCAGGAAGATTCCCTGGAGAAGGGAAGCAGTAAGAAAGCTACCCACTCCAGTATTCTTGCGTGGAAAATCCCACGGACAAAGGAACCTGGTGGGTTACAGTCCATGAGGTCACAAAGAGTCAGACACAACTGAGCAACGAATACTTTTACTTTCAAGGGTTGGATACATATCTTGAGTTTTGGGGCTGATGTTCTGCCTACGTTAAGATAAGAAGTGGTCCAAGTTCAGATTTCATCTGGGGTGAGTAGTGCTTGAGTCACACTTCTTCAGTGGCCTCTCAGCTCTATTTCAGATGGCTCTCTTGTCAGCGCTGACTGCATTTTGATTCTCCTTTTATACCTGAAACCTCTCTGCAAAAACTGAGTTCAGACAAACTGAAATAATTCAGCGGTCAGTGCATACCATGACAAATAATATGGTGCAGAGATTGAAGTCAGTGTGACAAAAGAAAAATAAAAAGGTATCAAAGAATCACTAGTCTCTCTGAACATCATACATTGTGCTGACTCTATTCTGCTGAGCTAAGGCATCACAACTTGAACATGGATCCACTTCTGAGTCACTGATACTTGTCACTTATCCTGCAAGAGGTGGGCTGCTGCTGCTGCTGCTGCTAAGTCGCTTCAGTCGTGTTCGACTCTGTGTGACCCCACAGTCGGCAGCCCACCAGGCTCCCCCGTCCCTGGGATTCTCCAGGCAAGAACACTGGAGCGGGTTGCCATTTCCTTCTCCAATGCATGAAAGTGAAAAGTGAAAGTCAAGTCACTCAGTCGTGTCCGACTCTTCAGGACCCCATGGACTGCAGCCCACCAGGCTCCTCCGTCCATGGGATTTTCCAGGCAAGAGTATTGGAGTGGAGTGGCATTGCCTTCTCCTAAGAGCACATAAATTGTCAGCACTCAATTAGGAAAAGAGTATTTCTCTCACTTTTAGCTTCATGACTTACTAACATGTCCTATACTTTAGAAAATTCACCAACATTAATAACAAGGATATGACAGTCCTCCACTGGAGTTAAGATGGTTGTTTTTAAAAATAAATCATTTTAAGGTAACTTCCATCATCTGAATTAGATAAACTTTCAATTTTAAGGTAAATCTTTTAAAAATATTCCCCACTAAACAAGTCAGAAGACAGTCTCTCCCAAGAAAACAAGTACAGCTCCTGGGCCTAAAGGGTAAAGGCAACAGTAGTGGGAGATGGCCAGTGGGGAGGGATGGAGACAGGAAGACAGAAGATCAAGGTTAAAGTTTGTGAGAAGATTCACACAAGACACAAGACTTTCTCAGGAGAAATTAGTCTTAAGCCAATGCCTTAGGATAGTAGTATCCCGAATACGGGCTGTCGGCCTCTGAGGGTCATTGAAGTTACTTTCGAGTATAAACTTACAACTATTTTAATAATAATACTGAGACATTATTTGTCTTTTTCATTGCACTGTTTTGCATAGTGAAGTCGCTCAGTCATGTCTGACTCTTTGCGAACCCATAGACTGTAGTCTACCGAGCTCCTCCGTCCATGGGATTTTCCAGGCAATAACTGGAGTGGATTGCCATTTCCTTCTCCAGGGGATCTTCCTGACCCAGGGATCGAACCTGGGTCTCCCACATTGTAGACAGACGCTTTACTGTCTGAGCTACCGGGGAGGTTTTGCATAGATGGTACAAAAACAATGATGGGTAAAGCTGTTGGTNCTTCTCCAGGGGATCTTCCTGACCCAGGGATCGAACCTGGGTCTCCCACATTGTAGACAGACGCTTTACTGTCTGAGCTACCGGGGAGGTTTTGCATAGATGGTACAAAAACAATGATGGGTAAAGCTGTTGGTGGCTAAACCCAAATCGAGGCAATGGCTCCTAAGTGTACTGGCTTCATGTGAAATCAATGTGCTACTGTAATGCACATTGTACTTCACTGCCACTCACTGGCAGGAGGGGAAAAGAAGCCAGAGAACAGTTTCACCTTACAATGACTGTTACAAAGCAACACAAATTATTTACTTTATTAAATATCAGTCTTTAGATGTACTTGATTTTTTATATTCTGATGAAATGGGAAGTGTTCAAAAAGCACCCCTGCTACATACTGAAGTATGATGGTTGTCTCAAAAACAACAGTTGGACAGTTGCTTGAGTTGTGAGCTGAATGAGCAACTTTTTTCAGAGACCGCCATTTTCACTTGATTCGGTGAAGAATCATGTTTATTTAGAAATGAGTATTTGGCAGAAACTTTCTCAACAATGAACCAATGAGATTGTCACTTCAAGGAAAACAACTGACAGTTTTGTTGCCAAGGATAAGATTCAAGATTTGCAGTGAAAATCAGAACTTTAAAAAAATTGTACCTACCAGTGTAAGCCTGGCAGTTTTTCAATGCTCAAAGACTTTTCTGATGATTATCAACATTAACAGATAAAATATTTTACACTGTATAATGAAATATGCCAACATTTGAGAGAGCTGAATAATTCAAAGACTCAATATTCCAAATGACCAATGCATCATGTTACAAAATATATGGGAAAAATATCAATTCAAAGCACAAAATAAGCTAATAAATTTTAATGTAACAGAATTTTAAAAGTTCATGGATATGGTTTCAGATTCTATGATGCAATTCACCTTTAAGAAACTAGTATTTGGTGTTGCATCTAAGAATAGCCACAAACTATTTAAGAAAGTTATTAAAATGCTCCTTTTTCCAAGTATTGAACTGAGATTTCTTAAAACATATCAATCAAAACAAGACATCACAACAGCTTCATAGTGTCTTTAAAATATGTCCACAGACTCTCTGACAATCCTGTTCTTAAAAGGTATATTCTGAGGGACATACCTTTTTTTTATTGAAGTATAGTTGACTTACAATATTATTTTAGTTTCAGGTAGACAGCTGAACTGAGACAGCAAAGTGATTCAGTTATACACATATGTATATCTACTCTTTTTCAAATTCATTTCTGTTATAGTTATTACAAAATATTGAGTATAGTTCTCTGCGCTATGCAGTTAAGTCCTTGTTGGTTATCTGTTTTACATATAGTAGTGTATATATGTTGATCCCCAAAATACGTGAAAATGAAAATGTTGCTTAGTCGTATCTGACTCTTTTTGATCCCACAGACTGTAGTCCACCAGGCTCCTCTGTTGTGGAATTCTCCAGGCAAGAATACCAGAGTAGATTGCCATTTCCTTCTCCAGGGGATCTTCCTGACCTGAACCTAGGTCTCCTGCATTGCAGGCAGATTATTTACCATCTGAGCCACCAGGGAAGCCCATGTTAATCCCAAACTCTTATTATTTGCAGGCTTTTATGATGGCCACTCCGATTGGTGTGAGGTGATACCTCACTGTAGTTTTGATTAGCATTTCTCTAACAATTAGCGATGCTGAATATCTCTTCATGTGCCGTTTGGCCATCTGTATTTCTTCTGTTCTGAGGGTCAGACTTAATGATTCATTTCTAGCAAACAGAGTGTGACAAAAGTGACAATGTGTGACTTATAACAGTTCAGAAATGCATCGTGGTTTCCTCCTTGCTCTCTCTCAGAAAACCTGGGAGAAGCTGGCTGCCACTTTGTGAGGACACCAAAAGATCTGAGAGTCTTGGCCTTCAGTGACAGGAAAAAGATCAAGCCGGATGTCTGCATCTTGACCATGTGAGGCAAATATTCCCTTTAGGTAACTTCAAGACTCAACTACTGCCCAGGCTTCTTGTGGGTCATGGATAATGTATTATACTGGGAGTTGGCTAAATTCAGCTCACTGTCTGCTTTTACAAATAAAGATTTATTGGAACACAGCCAGGTCTCTGTTACATATGCTCTTTGGCTGCTTACAACAGCAGAGGTGAAGTTGTCACCAAAATGCCATGGCTTAAAATAGGTATTATTTGGTCACTTACAGAATGTTTGCTTACCCTTGTACTACATCAGTGTTCTTCAATTTGCCCTCTTGGTACTCATTTTCCCACTGAAATTGGAAGGTATGACTTTTTCAAGGAATCAGAACCTTTCTCTTCTCTCGCTCTTATTCTTGTCTAATCAATACCACAGATGAGTGACTGATCAGTGTGAGAGGGTGATTGGTTAATATTCCAAATGCCATTACACTGATGATTAGTTTTCAACTTATAAATTTTTGAGGGGACACAAACATTCAGTCTATAACAGTAACCAAGGAATTTTAATACCATATAAATTTGGTACCCACCGTCATCCACTTAAAAATAGATAAAAGTGCTCTTAAATTGAAATTTTACGTCTTCCTATTTGAATCTGTTCTTCTGGTCCACATATCTTCCCTGGCAACTAAATTTCACCATGTCTTTTTTAAATCACAAGTTCTTTATTTATCACCCTCACTCAACAAACATATAGGGTTGCCCCCTGAACAGCATAGGTTTAAACTTAAACTACACAGGGCAACTTCTACACGGAATGTTTTCAGTAGCAGATGCTACAGTACTACAGGTTCAGGTGTTGACTGAATCCCAGGATGAAGAGCCGCAGACATGGAGTAGCTGAGTACAGAGGGCCAGTTGTAAGCTAAACTCAATGTCTGTGGGGGAGGCGGTGCCTCAGTCTTCCATTGTTCAAGGCCAACTGTATACAAACTGAAGTTTTAATGTAACTTTTATATTTTCTGTGAGCATAGGGCTCTAAGAGTTAAAATTTTTCTTCTAGATTAATTACTATTATAATTATTATTAATGTATAACTGATGAATAATTTTCATATATTAAAGCTTTTTACCAAAACATATTTTTATTTTAACTTTCATAAATAACCATTAAACATACAAGCTAACATTTTATTGAAATTTCTCTTCATAAGGTTACTAGGTATGCTCTGACACTCGGTCATGTCCAGCTCTTTGCAACCCCATGGACTGCCAGGCTCCTTTGTCCATGGGATTCCCCAGGCAAGAATACTGGAGCGGGATCCCATTTCCAATTCAAGGGGATCTTCCTGACCCAGGGACCGAGCCTGTGTCTCTTGCATCTCCTCTGCATTGGCATGCAGATTCTTTACCACTACTGCCACTCAGCAAGCCCAGTAAGGTAAATAAGAAGTTTTTTCTAATTATTTCATCCACAGGTGAATTTACTTCTTTCTAGATTAAGTTATAGCAAATATAGGCCATCGGTTATATTCCTATTTTCCATAGTAAGATTTGGGATCAGTGAGGTACACATCTTTCTCATGAGTAGTACGAGAAAGGGTATTACAAATGCATGTAAGTTCTCAAGGTGGTCAATTTAAGAAAAATACTTGATATAAAGTTGAAATTTCCCTTGAAACTTTTTTTTTTTTTTTTGCACAAGTCCTCTCTTGGGAAGTCTTCCTGTACCTTACAGGCACTGAGTTTGAAGCCCACTGGAGTAAGGACCCCTGAAATCTCAGAGGGGGAAAGATGGAAGTGAGAACAAGAGCAGATGATCAGCCGTGAAAAGCTATAGGGCCGCTGGGTGGGAGAGCTGGATGAAATTAAGTGGACGTTCATGATGAAGTAGGTAAAGGAAAACCAAGAGGATGAGAAAATGGGAAATAAAATTTGTTTTAAGAAAAAAACTAGAGAAAGGCAAGATGGGAGTTTTTGCACACTGGGCAGGGGAGGGGGTGGTGGGGCGGACCACAGTATGTCCAGAAGGGTCTGTTTTCTCAGATATTTTCCTGATGATCATCTACTCCAGCTCAACTCTATCTTATTCTGACTGTGAACAAGCTCCAGGCACAAGGGAGGTGCTCAAAAACGTTGTGCTGACTAACAGACCATATTTAAGAGGTTTAAACTGCAAGGCGCTATTCACGGAAAACATTCTCTACTTACCTGCCTTGACTATCAATCCAAGAGGTATAAATACAATTACTACCCTTATAGTTTTTATAGCACCACTTCCCAATTAGTGTCACGTGTGCTTTGTACAGAAATCTCTTCTGGAGGTTTTCTAAAAGACATTTTAGCATATGAAAAAATAAAGCCCTCTCTGCAATAGCAGTCCTGTTGGATCTGCGGCTCTTCCCTCCCCTCCCCCTTCAGGGTTTGCAGGAATCTCATCTTCCCTAGTCTGCACACATAATACTCTGCTCATATTTATTGTGCTGAATCAAAATCCAACACCAGTTTCCTCTCTTCTTGACCTTAGAGCACATGTGCTCAAGAGGCCTATTTTCCCAGGCTGCTGACTGCTGATTCGTTCTCCCCTGGATGTCTGGGGCAGTGGTGCCCACACACCAGCTCTCCACTTGACCGTCAGCACCACTCACACAGCACACATCACACAGCACTGCCAACTGGGACTGCTCTGAGTAAAGCCGCAAAATAATGCAAAGAGCGCAGCAGATGTGTTTGGCTCAGAAACATTTCAGTAACGCTTTTCTTGCAGATGGTCAACTCAAGCATTGTTAAACTATCATACGTTGGGTTTGTAACTGTTTTTCCACAAGAGCAAATATATTTTCGTCATCTGAAGGCTCACGCCCATGTAGATTTTCCCAACGGTATTTGAGGGTTAGACTGAGGCATGGACAGCAAAGTTATTGGCACACCCAGGGAATTTCCAGTGCCAGATATTATGGGGTAGACAGCCAAATATTTCAGCTTCCTCCACTCACCCTCCCTCCCAAACTTATTTCTTGCTAATTCTTTCGAAATTAGCGTTTCTAGCCTAACACCCAAAGTTGCCCTTTTGCTGTTATGAATGTGCAAACTACTTCAAGGCAAAGCCGTCTCTGAGATGTACCCGAGAAGCACATTATGAACTGCAAAGTTCCCAGGGAGCAATTTAAAATGATGAATATCCTTTCCAAACATCCTTTTCAAAATTGCACATGGACTCCAGCCAGTCACAAGACAGAGATGTGGAGGATGCATTCGCCTCCCCGTCCGCTTTTCGCATTGCTCATCGCTGATTTACAACTCACGGTAAGTCACTTGGCCACACAAACAGAGCTGACGGGCAAGCACAGCCCCCAGCACATGCAGCGTGTAGCTAAGACAGAAAAGATGGGTCCCTGGCATTATGTTTTTTTTCTCCTACCTGCACCCTGATGTGACTCACTGCTATTCCGAGAAGAGTTCTACCCACTAGTCTCAGAAGAAGAAAAACACCAAACCCTGAGGTACATTTTAGACTTTGACAAAATAAATAAAACACTATAGAGATAACTTCAGACTTCTGCTTTCATTAAAACAGTTTCAATGAATCTTCTCTCCCTTGAAACACAGTAGCGTGTGTAAATTCATTTCTTCCTGTGTCAAGTTTCATTAACAGAATCATTTTTTTTTCTTTCTAGAATGTGTACCATTCACTGACAACGTGAGACACATAGACAATTCCTGTTGCACAAGCCATGAGAGAGCATTGTATGTTTCGGGAGATAAAATGAAGGCTGTGGTAATGAATTCAGGAAACCCCAAGGCACAACTGATGTCATTTCTGAGCAGAATTGCAAAGCGGGCAGACAGCATGTCCATCTTATGCTGCCATGTTAGCTCAGCCCCACTTGCTACGAGAGCTGAAGGGTAACAGCAACTATGCAAGGTCACGCTCTGGAGCCGACAGAAGGCAGATTGTGAAGAGCACGCCGGCTGCCATTCTGGCCACGCTGCCCCCAGCACTCTCCACACTGGCTGCCCAGCAGGACTTCCGCCCATGGGGAAGTGTCCTGGAGACCTCTCACTACCATTTTCTATCATCCCCTACCCAACCCCACCCTTGTGTCCCCTTTTTCTGCCCTATAACCAGCTCATCCCCTAACTATCAGACCTCTAAGAGTTTAAAAACAAACTCATTTAATTTCCTCAGGTGCTAGTATCTAATGCAGAGAGAAATACCTCTGGTCCTTCTTTCCCTCTGAGGAATAGAGCACATTTTAAACATGNTTTTTCTGCCCTATAACCAGCTCATCCCCTAACTATCAGACCTCTAAGAGTTTAAAAACAAACTCATTTAATTTCCTCAGGTGCTAGTATCTAATGCAGAGAGAAATACCTCTGGTCCTTCTTTCCCTCTGAGGAATAGAGCACATTTTAAACATGGGCTTCTTATAAACTATTATCTTCTGGAAGGGTACTCCTGCTAGGAAACTTCCAGGAAAATAGGAAACCAAAGGACATCTTTGGAGAGGCAGGTCAGTGACTACTGAAGTATAACACTTGACAGTTGTTTACTGGGTCCTGGGTCATAGCATCATTGTAATCTTTGGGATCCTTTGATCATATGGAAAGTCTTATTCTGGTTACCTCAAATAATAGTGGAATTGTTATAAGGATATACATTGAAAAGAGAGCACCTGGAATTTCAACGAACCATGAATAGCTATGGCTAATCAGTTTCATAGAAATGGAAATGTAGTTTGGAAAACAGTTCAAATTCAAGGGTGATCTGAAGTGTGGAGAGCAGGGGTTCATCCATTCCTTCCCCATCAGGGGACTCAGTGCCTCTGACTTCTGCTTCCTTGCAGCTGTCAGTCAACCACCTCTTCCTCCCCTCTGCACGTGCTTTGATTTCTGCTAGCTCATAACTTTTGCTTGTTCATAACTTACTCACAGTTTCAGCCTACACACAGTCCCTGCTATCTCATAGCCCCTGTGTGTGTGTTTTTAGCTTCTGTTCTGGGTTCTGATTGACCCACTCACATATTTCCAATTTGAATGTCCTAGAAGGAGGCGTTACCTGGTTCAGTTAGCTAGCATTCTCCTTGTTGAGGTAGAGAGTTTGTATCAGGACTCAGCCAAAGCATTCTTAGTTGCTAAGAATCAGTTTGGCTCATTTAAGAAATATATATATATATATTGAAAGGATATTGGATGAGAGAGAGGTTCAGAAAATGAACAGAAACAAAAGGAGGCTGAGAAGCCAAAACAGCAGCCAAGTCATACCTCCAAATCAGCTGAGGGTGGATACTCCCGCCATCACTGAACAGAAGAACCCATGACGGGTAGCTGACACTGGGTGCTGGAAACCAGGTCTCACTGCTTGTCCC
Organism: Neotragus pygmaeus; assembly: GCA_006410875.1. Taxonomy (NCBI): domain Eukaryota; kingdom Metazoa; phylum Chordata; class Mammalia; order Artiodactyla; family Bovidae; genus Neotragus; species Neotragus pygmaeus. The sequence goes on from SJYV01022774.1 coordinate 1,002,808, forward strand.
CCTGCCCCTGCTGACCCTGGAACCTGGACACAGGTCACAATCACTTCCAGAAAGCACTCTCCTCGTCTCAGTTCTTTTGTGTGACCAAGTTTCAATTCTGGGTTCAAAGGAGGTATATTTGACTGTCCAAGCCTGAGTCACTTGCTCTCACCCCAGCTACACTGGTGTTGGGTGGTGATCAGAGGATGGGAAAGAGTATACGGCCTTTCAGGCCTCATCAGTGATAGCTGGGCTCTGCCTCTCACAAAGTTTCAAACAGTGGCACGATGACGGGTGGCTAAGGAAAAAAAAAAAGTGGACATCCATTACATGAAGACAAATCAGTAAGCTCTGCTCCGTGGGAGCAGAACAGGGCTCCCCACTCAGCGGGGGCTGTGGGCAGGTTGAGTACTTTGACTGGCCAGCCCAAGACAATCTCATGACCACAAAAGCAGAGGGGATTCTTTCACAGGCACTGTTTGAAGCCTCACAAGGCACGCTTATATTCAAAGTAGGTATTTATATGTCTTTCTGCCCGGTTGAACTGTAAGCATTTTAGAAGACTTTGGCTTTATTTTTATCTCCCTAGTGCCTGGGGCACTGCTTGGCATATAGCAGATGCTCAAAGATGTCTGTCAAATTTAATAGGACTGTGGTCCAGGAATTTTTCCACAGCATTAGATAACATAAATTTCTTCACGCTTTAGGGGAATACTATGATTTAAACAAGCAAATAAACGAAAAGGACTATTGACACTTTATGAAAGAGCAAAAGAAGTAAGAATATTTATGACCCACAGTCTTCTCTGAGTTATCTTAGTTCCTTCACAGGGCACAGATCTCTGAAATCGGGGCAGATGTAAAGGGGGAACTGCTTAAAAGAAGAGAGATGGAGGCATGAGAGAGAGGACAGAGTTTGAGAAGAAATCATTAGGAGCGGGGCAGAAATAAAGGAATTAAGGAAAAGAAGCAGAGAATCTGGGAATATTAGACACAGAACGTAAGATTCCTAATAACCTAGAAGGAAATTAGAGCATGGACAAAGTAATTCTGAATGCAGCTTTGATGGCAGCAAGGAAGAAAAGATGGAGCTAATATTTTTAAGCATTTATTATATGCAAGGCCGTTGCTGGGAACTCTGTGTGTAGGTGTATGTGTGTGTGTGTGTGTGTGTGTGTGTGTGTGTGTGCAAGCTCACACACACATTTAACCCTCGCAACAACATAACAATGTGGATACTATTATATTGAGGCTTAGAGAAGTTAAGTGATCGGCTTAAATCACAGAGGTAATAAATGAGAGCATCAGAATTTAATGACTCTCCATCTGATTCCAAATTCCACACTTTTTAAAAAAAACCATTCATCTCTCTGAATAAGGCAAAAAAGGGTTGGGGGAAAGATAAGGTAATCATGCTTGCTAGAAGCTGGTACTATGTCTCTAAACTGTGCCCACAAATTCCCAGGAACTTGAATGGTGCCTAACCTACTTTTGAAGACAAATTTGATCATTAACATTTTCTAAATCATTTGTACATGAAAATTTTTAAAAATTAATATGAGAAGCTTTGCCTCTCATCAGTTTTGAAACAGTTTATGGAAATTTGTTACAGCAGCCCTAGGAAACCAAGTTCAGGAAACACCAAGAAAATCCTCACAGATTATTTATTACTTACTTTGCATTGATATACAATTGGTTTATAACAAAGCAGTGATTTCATGGATGTTACTGCTTATGAGGAGGCTAAATAGAAATCTAAGTAAGTGGATGTAGGACAATTCATGAAAGTAGCGTGTGGATGGTAAAGTTTAGGACATAAAGGCAAGTGTGTTGGGAGAGAAACACGTCTCAGAATATGCCCTCTGGATAGTGCGACTCATTCCAGCATTCTGCTTTTTAGATCTATATGCAAAGAGTCACACAGAAAAGATGAACATGTGGACAGTCTCCCTGGAGAAGGAAATGGGAGAGCCTTTGCTCTCTTACCAAAGGGGCCTCAGAGTTAAGCCTGCCACCCCCATTGGCCTCTACCTGGAGAATCACTGAACAGGGGGTACACCTACCATGGCCCCAGGAGCCGGGCGCTGGCAGTATCTGGGCAAGTTTACATGGTCACTGAGGCTTGAACAGCATCTTTTTATAGTGATTTGTGCTCCTGGCCGTCTCATCAGAGAGATGATGCCAAGGTGAATGCAGCCCGGCAGGAAGAGCAGGTACCGGAGGCCACACCTCCCAGGGCTCAGCCCTTCGCAGGCCATAGAGGCCAGAGGGCCACTTGGGTCGTTGATTGTCAAAGTGGAAGAGACCTCAGACATCAAATAATCCAAGCCTCTCGCTTTCCAGTTGAAAAAACAGGAATCCACAGTCACTGGGGGAAGGTCACAGGGCTGAGTGGTAACCGGTGTTAGGCATACCAGTTAAAGGCTCCCTGTACAGAGTTTTTTTAAGATGTATGACTCTCTGAGCCAGTGGCCCAGTAGGGAATTTCTACGATTGCCTGTCTCCCTGTCAGTGATGAAAACTGCAATCCTATTCGTCTCATCTGATGATTTGGCAAAGGTCTCGGAAGGGGGAAGAAGAGACACGCCGGAGGAGAGAGGTCTGAGGAGAGGCCCGTCACAGGACCGGGGGATGCCCCCACGCAGCTCAGAGCTGGGCTTCCTGTGATGCACCGAGACTCGTGGTTGAAGCGGTGGCTGCGTGGGATTCACAAAAGAGGGGAAGAATTGTCAGAAAGTAGATGCTTTTGCCTGCAGAGAAAGGTCCTTAAGTCCCCAGTCGCCTCCCTCAATGCGTACACAGACACACATGCACAAAAGTTGAGGCCACCACATCTGCCTTTCCCAGATGGGGTTCCTTGCGCAAAAGTCTCCTCCCGCTCCAGGATTTTCCGACGCTGGCGCAAGCTCCTCCCTTGCCGGAGCCTGGCTCCAGTCCTAGCACAGAGTGCCCGCCCGAGCAGCGGCTGGGGGGCGGCAGGGAGTGGGCCCCGCTCGCCGCCATTGGCTGTGCGGCTGCAGGGCGGAGGGAAGCCTCCCGCTGCGCCCGCCGCCCGCCCGTGCGCCCCAGCCGCGCGCAGCACGGGTGCGCTCCACCATTCCCGCCGACCGCTTCTCCTGCGCAGATCGGCGAGACCCGGAGCGCCCGGGAGGAGCTCGACGCAGCCCGTCCCACCCCGAGCTCGGGAGCCGGCAGGGGACATCCGCGCGCCCCGATGCGCAGGTCAGTGAGGGGGTCCCGACGCCGCCCGCGAGCGCAGGCAGAGGAGTGGGAGCCGGGGAGGCGCGGGGCGCCGAGCGCTGGAGGGGGGCTTGCCCTGTGCCACCGGCAGCCCGACTCCTCTCCTGGGGTGGCCTCGGGTCCCAGAGGCTCCGCTCCTTCCCGAGCCGCCTCGCCAACTCTCCCCGGCTCCCAGCGGTCGAGCTCCTTGTTCTGGTCACCCCCGAATGTGTCCCCTTCGCGCAGGCGAGCAGCTTCCGCTGCCCGTCTCTGCCTGTTCTCCGGGTGACTCCTCGGGGCTACAGTAGGACGCCGTGTCCTTGGTCCCGGGATGACCCGCTTCTGTCCCGGACACGGGGCGCCGGGGAGGTCTGCCCTCGCGTCTGCGGCTGCAGAGACGGGTTGATTCCCCCGCTCAAGTGCAGGCACTTCTACACTTTGCGGAGTGTGTCTCTGGGTGCACGCTCGCCTTTGCGAGAAAGGTTATTCTCGCCTCTGCGGTGTGTGCGGTCACGTTCGTGTCTGTTGGGCGCCCACCGGGATTTGTAGGGTCGCCCCTCCCTTTCTGAGGACTCGCGGCGCGTACACTGACCGCCCGCGCTGTACCTTACCTGCTTCGCGTGCGTCTTCACCCGTCCCCGGCGGCTCCAAATCCGAGCAAGTTCTACTGGCGCGGAACTAGCTGCCGTTCCGCAGCCGCGGTTTTCCGAGTCCTTGCTGGAAAACGCATCAGCTTCCTCCCCGTTTTCCCTGATCTCGAGACGCTGGAATCCCACGTTTTTCTTACGAGGTCCGTGGACCATGGGCAGACTGTCTCATTTCTAACTGAGGAGGAAGGTGAGTCCTGCGGGGAGATCGGACTTCTCCATTCACAGACTCGTCTCGCTGAGTCCCAGGCACCCGCTCGCTTTCCACCGCCAGACGCCTGGGGCTCCGCCGTTCCTGGGTATGGTGTCAGACTCCAGGGATGGGGGTCCGTTTCTTACTGTCTTTCATTTCCTCTGCTCATAAAATTTCCTTTGGAAAATTCTGTGCTGAAGCACTTGGGTGGTTCTTTGCGGGCGAGAATGGGATCGGACGGCTGCAGGACGTCTCACAGCCTTCTCATTTAAGTCAGCCCAGACTACAAGTGCCAAGGGCGGGAAACAGGCGGCGATTATGTCCTGAGCATTCCCGGGCCCACCCTAGGGACCACGCCCCGAAAGGCCTTTTTTTTTTTCCCCTCCAGGTGCTTTTCACTTTCGATTTTCCAGATTCACTGTCAAGACAGTTGCCTATCAACAGGAAAAGAGGCAAAATTTAAGTGATACCCTTTTCTTCAAAGGTTTAACCCCCTAATGCATTAAGCCCAATGCATCCTCCTTAAAAATACAAAAAAAAAAAAAAAAAAAAGGTATATTTAACTAGCTTCTGCGTTTTAGCTTATTTGTGATCTGGCTCCAAGGCATGCTTAAGTATATTGGCACTGTTTTACTAAGTATAAAGGCATCCCACCCTCACCCCTGCACACACAGATGCACACCCTTTATAATCTGCACATAGTTGATCTGTAATATATTGATAAATGGCCTTTTGAAGTGTTAGTGAGGCTGTTTGCATGGAAACCAGCCCCATAGAGGATGCCCCAGTCACCTTCAAATGCTGGGCATTAGGCATGGGGAACTGTTTGCCAACCTGAGAACTAGTCTGGGAATAGTGAGTTCCAGAAAATGTGTGTAGTGTTCCATTTCTGTGTTTGGGTTGGAGGTTTATTATCTATTTGGCTTATTTATTTACTATCTTTGATTCCTCTACATAAAGGCAAAGTGCTTTGAAGAGCTCACCACACACATCTTTATCGTTCTCTTTAAAGAAGCCTCACCGAAGGTAAGATTCATTCTGTTCTGCCTACTGGTTAGTTCAATTCAACAGATTTTCCTGGATGTCTGTGATGTAGAGAGATACATAATGTGCTGGTGTACATCTGTACATCCACTGGCCTTTTCAGGTCTAGGGTAGCAGACTAGTGAGCCACATTCTAGGGTATCAGCACCTCTGATTCTGACTTGTGGTAGATATCTCTGTGGGATCAAGTGTTCTGAGAAGCTCAGTCTCATGACACAGAATGACTCCATCAAGAGTTGCCTGTGAACAGAATCCAGAATCCATGCTCACCTTTGGAACCAAGACACAGTCCTTGTTAACTCTACACTAAATTTTGGCAACAAAAAAATGAGGGTTCTGAATGGCCAAGTAGCCATATACAATTTAACAGTATATATAAACATGAAATGGCACAATCTAGCCAAAACAGTGTCAATATTTCAACCCTCTGAATTCACATCAGGAACAAAAGAGACTGTCATAAATACTTTCTGAGTTCCTAACTTTTAAATTGTCATCTATTAAGTTGTGATGGCACCAGTGACTCAATGGACATGAGTTTGAGAAAGCTCTGGCAATTGGTGATGGACAGGGAGGCCTGGCCTGCTGCAGTCCATGGGGTTGCAAACAGTTAGACACGACTCAGCGACAGAACTGAACTGAACTGAAGTTGTAATGGCTTCCTGGGTGGCGCTGCTGCTGCTGCTGCTAAGTCGCTTCATTCGTGTCCGACTCTGTGCGACCCCATAGATAGCAGCCCACGAGGCTCACCTGTCCCTGGGATTCTCCAGGCAAGAACACTGGAGTGGGTTGCATTGCCTTCTCCGAGGTGGCACTAGTGGTAAAGAACTCGCTTGCCAATTCAGAAGACATAAGAGACGTGGGTTCGATCTCTGGGTCAGAAAGATCCCATGGGCATGGCAACCCACTTCAGTATACTTGCCTGAGGAGCCTGGTTGGCTACAGTCAGTGGGGTTGCAGAGTCAGGCACAACTGAAGCGACTTAGCATACATGAGTAAGTTGTGTTAAGATGGGAGATCAGACTCTTCCCTGGGGGCTCAGACAATAAAGCGTCTGCCTACAATGTGGAAAACCCAGGTTTGATTCCTGGGTCAGGAAGATTCTCTGGAGCAGGAGATGGTAACCCACTTCAGTACTCTTGCCTGGAAAATCCCATAGACGGAGAGCGTGGTAGGCTACAGTCCATGGGGTCGACTGAGCGACTTTACTTTCTTTCACTTTTCAGTCCAGATTTATTATTTGTACAATATTACAGGCTTGATCTTGATGCTGACATTGTTATAGACAGTAGTGAACAGGTGTGGAAATTATAAGCTTATAATAGTTGTTAAAAAGGGTAACTGAAGAAGGTAACAGACCTGAATACAGTTTCTGATGGGAAACAAAAGGATAGGTGGCTGTTAAGAACCTATTTCAAACTCACAAAGACAAGAAGTTGACTTAAATCACAGTCAAAACACTAAAGATATTCATCCAAGGAACATTTAGAGGACAGATTTACCCCCTGGGGTAGCCACGACAGCAGCTTTACTTTGCCATGGTCATCTAGTACTCATTAGACGTGTCTGGCAATTTACCAACGATTGCCAATCATGCTGGTTTGGTTCTTACTCACTTTCACTTTTCCTGTAACCAGGATTATAGCAGAGGGACTTACTCTTCTTATTTCTTAAACAGAACATTCAGAACATGCTGTTAAATGCAACTGTAACAGAAAGTACAGTCACATCCTTTTGGGCAGGTTGACTTACTAGCTTCAGCCTGAGAGTCTTAAACTTTGAAATAAAAGGTACATATGAGCCACTTTAAAGTCTTGTGTTAAGCATATACATTACAAAAAAGAAGGAAGGGGAGAAAGAGAAAGAGTTCTGAGCTTAATCAGTAATATTTTACTGTATAAGTTATTATTAAATTTTATTTCTATTTCTTAATGAAAATACCTGTTTTCTGATTAAGATTCATTTTCTTTTACCAACATTCAAATGCAGACACACACAAAATAGAATGTGAACATACCCATAATATCACCTGCTAACAAAACCATATGTTAGCAACCTGGTACATAACCTCTTATCTCCTTCAGTTTCGTTTGGTTTGGTTTTTGCATGTCACTAAAATTGTGTGTGTGTGTGTGCAAAGCAGCAATAGCCAGGCTGGTAATTATTTTACAAAAACAGAATCATACTATGCACAACTCTAAAGTTCACTTTTTACTCTGCCAGACATGTCCAGCGTATTTCCACCAGAATCCCTTATTTATGCAGTCTTGCCATCATTTGTTTAACCAATCCTAACTCATTGGTAGTTCCAGTGTTCAGCTACAGAGTACATCTTTGTGCATGCACCCTTTAAATTTGTCTTATTTTTCCCCATAGGGTAAATTCTCAGAATTTATTATTTGTCTTATTGACCTATAATGCTGTGCATTTTTTCAGTAAAACATAAAGGACTCAGTAATTCATCCAACAAGTAGTAGATATTCCCCTGTGATCCAGAGTATCTTCTATATGCCCAACATGTTTTTTTGCACTTAAAAAGATAATTTTTAATTGTTACTTAACATCCATAGTGAAAGTACACAAGTCATAAGTACATAATTTATGATTTTTTTGTGTTCAATTTGAACACACCCATGCAGATGGAACCCAGGTCAAAAAATAAAATATTTACCAATACCATCCCCTCATGCCCCTCACGTACCTTGGCAACCAATTGATTATTCTAACAATTCCTCATGAGAAAGTTATTAGTGAGCTTGTTGACCTTAGTTTTCATGATTCAAGTGCTAGATTATGGGCACCATGCTGTTTAGATTGACAGTGTAGTATTGATTGATGCTTTTCAGACCTTCAACAAAGATGGCCTGGTTCAACTGAATTAGTTTCCAAAATCCTTCATTCTGTCCTTGTCACTTTATCATTTCTATCAAGTTTGATCTTATATTTATCCATTGGACCATGCCTGGCACATATTTCAATTGATATCATGAATTACCCTTTGGATAACAAAAGAAATTGACTAACTTGTTTTTCATCTGATTTCCTATTGTTGGCCACCCAGTGGCTGAGTTAGTTGGATTTAAAATTGGAAAAGGAGTCCTAGGCTCTCATTTTGTGACTTCTGTCTTTCTTCTGCTTTCTTTTTCCGTTAGGAGTATAATCGATAACCTTCAAAATTCACTTAACTTTCAGAGACATCAGTTTCTTGATTTTTAAGGACTTCCAACTCCTTGATTCAATTAAAAAAAAACCAACACAGTATCCTTTAATGTATAATTAAATACATATAACTTTCCTTTCATAGAGGAAAGTCAATATTGAGAGTAAACATAGGGAAGAAGGAATGTGTTAGATGCATGAAAAGTGTCTTAGTTAGTTCAGTGAATGAGAAGAGAAAATATTTGCTTCTTTTGTGCTCCACTGTTTTCATCCCTTTTATTATACTCTAAGAAGCGGAAGTCTGGATCAGTTTCCTAACACAGTACTGCTGGGGAGGTCACTGCTCACATTACCATGGCTGCAATTGAGATGAAGAGCTACTCAAAGTACAGTTCACGCACCAGCACTTGAATCGTTAATTACTCATTCACCAGGAGAGACGGAACTTGAGCCAGAATATAAATCAAATAAGGCATGAAAGCACACTTTTTAGTTTGGATGATTTTTTGGTAGTAAAGCCTTCTTGATGAAGGAAGCAGTGCTTTGAAGTTCCTCTTCTCACAAGGACTTATAACCCACCTATTCCTGAGGGAGTCAAGTGGCTATTCCAATAGTAGCACTGATCTCTAAGGTGGGCTTTGTAGTTAAATTGAGAAATTTGTAAAAATGTAAACATTTTCTCTTCCTATGCTCATTTTCTATTGAAATTGGGTTTGTTTTTTTTTTAGTTAGGTTTTTGTTTTTTTTTTCAGGGGAAGGTGTATTTAACATTGAGATAGAGTGACTAATAGCACCACAAAACATGGTGTTCCTGTATGCACTAGTTGTAATACCCTTCCCTACAGTGATCAGCGTATTGCCCTTGACCCTTTTTACTTCCACAGATGAGCAGAGAGACAAGGAATGTGATTGTATGAGACTTGGTAATTTTCAAAGAATGGGATTATCATAGACTTTAACTTTACATTTAAAAAAACAATAAATCCTGTTTCCCTGTCCAGTCACATCTTCACTGATTCACTATGCTAAACTCCCTTTTGATTTTTATTGTGCTCTTCAGAATACATTCATTCCAGCCACTCAACTACATTCATGATAATATATTTCAGTGTTGACAGCAGATTCCTCCATTATCCTGGTGGATAGGAAACTCAATAAAATCTTTGTTGAATATTGTTGAGAGACACAATTGCTTGATAAATGTATGGTCCAAGTTTTGTCTGGAGTATGGAACTATTCATTTTATTGCCCTAACTAAAATATTTATAAATTTAGGGCATGTTCATCATTTTTTTTTTACTATTGAATAGCTACCCTTTGCCTAATCAGTATGATTTAATACAAGATCAATTATTCCTTCATTCAATAAATGTTATTGTGGATCCAAAAGTAGAATAGATAGAAACTACCTCTCCAAGAAGCTTCAAGTTTCTCATTTCTTTTATCCTTTGATTCCTTCATTCCTTCAAATACTTATTGAGCATCTTTATAATAGAGATTGCTGATTCATAGATAGAAAGATTAGTCCTCTGTTCTAAGAGTACCTAGTCTATCAAAGCAGACCAGTGGGTCAACAAATATAACAAGTATAAAATGTGAGAAATGCTATTGTAGAATGGTATAGAAAGTATCCTGAGAATACAGAAGAAGGAGCCAGAAATTTGCTTAGAGAAAAATAGGTAGGGATTTATATTATGAGTGAATTATCAGATGAGGCAGAGGCAGGAAGGTTTGCAGAGTCTTAAAGAATGAACAAATTGGATTTGGGGTGGGGTTGGGAGAAGACATACAAATATAAGAATTCAAAATATGTGGGGAATCTATAATAGTTTGATATGCCTGGAACACCATTCTCAGGGACAAGAGAAAAATGAGACTGGAAAAGTAGCATGTGGCTATGTAACAAGGGACATATAAGGTGTGTAATATAAGAAAGGTTTTTTTAGAATTTTTAATCAAGATGGTCACTATAAAAATATGTATGTGCATTAGACTCATGCACATATAGTAATATTTTATCACCTTACCTTACATAGTACAGGGTTAACAAGTTGTTGAGTGAATCATTGATTATATCAAAGAATAGTTTTCTTAACCAAAGTCACTACCACTATCCCATTATTTGTATAATGAGTTGTTTTATCCATTAGGGGTCTTGAGTTAGTCTTCATGTTTTTATTGTCTCTCCCCTAGTCCCTCTTGAGGGCTTCCCTGTTAGCTCAGTTGGTAAAGAATCTGCCTGCATTGCAGGAGACTCTGTTCAATTCCTGGGTCCAGAAGATCCACTGGAGAAGGGATAGGCTACCCACTCCAGTATTCTTGGGCTTCCCTGGTAGCTTAGCTGGTAAAGAATCCGCCCGTGATGTGGGAGACCTGGGTTTGATCCCTGGGTTGGGAAGATCCCCTGGAGAAGGGAAAGGCTACCACTCCAGTAGTAGCCTGGAGAGCCTGGAGCCTGGAGCCTTTCTGGCCTGGAGAATTCCATGGACTATACAGTCCATGGAGTCGCAAAGAGTTGGACATGACTGAGTGACTTTCACTTTCACTTTAGCCCCTCTTGAAACCATTTGTACAGGTTAAAATGACAGCTGGGCAGGACTGTCCATATACATTAGTACTTCTTCATGCACCCTAAAGGAAATCAGTCCTGAATACTCATTGTAAGGACTGATGCTAAAGCTGAAACTCCCAATACTTTGGCCACCTGATGTGAAGAACTGACTCATTGGAAAAGACCCTGATGCTGGGAAAGATTGAAGACAGGAGGAGAAGGGGATGACAGAGGATGAGATGGTTGGATGGCATCACTGATTCGATGGACATGAGTTTGAGTAAACTCCAGGAGTTGGTGATGGACAGGGAAGCCTGGTGTGCTGCTATCCATGGGGTCGCAAAGAGTCAGACATAACTGGGCAACTGAACCGAACTGAACTGAATGCTCCAGCTTGTCAGGGAATGTGTGTAGCTGTATCAGGAGCTCACTCTCATTCCTTTAAACCTCACTCTTGTATGAAATTAAAGCTAACCAAAAACATGCTTTACAACCTTCTTTCTTAGCAGTGCCAAAAGAGAGTTTTAATATAATATATAGTAATTCATGCAGCTCTCCATTATTCAGAATTTGACTGCTTTAAAGTCGGTTTCTTATATACCATCATAACCTCTGCTGTCATAGTGAGTCAGTCAGTAGAAGGTAGCCTATGCTACAGTACAAAATGAGTGAGTAATCTCAGTGGCTTAAAACAACAAAAGTCTATTTATTGTTCACACTAAGTGCTCACACAACCAGAAAGGGGTGAATGCATTGGCTTTGGTCACCCAGGAACCCAGATTGGCAGAAGCTGGCCCAGATCCACAGTTATTGCAGCAGAGAGAAGGCAGGTGGCAAATCTCACATGTGAAAGAAAGGTGAAAGTGAAAGTTGCTCAGTTACGTCCAACTCTTTGTGACCCCATGGACTATACAGCCCATGGAATTCTCCAGGCCAGAATACTGGAGTGGGTGGCCCTTCCCTTCTCCAGAGGATCTTCCCAACCGAGGGATCAAACCCACGTCTCCCACATTGTAGGCAGAGTCGCTATCAGCTGAGCCACAGGAGAAGCAAATGCACACAGTTATTGGAGCAGAGGGAAGGCGTGTGGCAAATCTCACGTGTTGTCTTACATTTTATACCCACAAGTGACACATGTAAAATTTTCCGCAAATGTTACTGATCAAAACAAGTCATGTGGCCACCCTAGTTTCAGAGGGGGTGGAAACATGCAGCCTTACAACAGGCCTGGACAGAGGAAAGGACAGCAGAAACGTGTGAGCATCACTGATGACCACAAGTCTCAAATTTAATCCTCCTTTATCTTCCACCTCCCTGGAGAGAAGAAATGGAATGAACATAAAATTTGGAGACATGGGGATATAGATTTGAATTCCAGTCTGGCCTCTAAGTGGCTGGGTAACCTTGGGCAAGCTTTTGAATTCTCTGATCCTTAATTTCCTCATTGGTTAAAGCAAGGTAAGGGATAATAATAACTACAGTACAGAGTTGTGAAGGTTAAATACCCCTGTACCATACACACACACACACATACACATACACACAAGCCTGGTGGGCTGCCGTCTATGGGGTCGCACAGAGTCAGACACGACTGAAGTGACTTAGCAGCAGCAGCAGCAGCAGTATGTGCTTTTTATTAAATACATATCAGCTGCTATCATTCATTGTGTTACTGTTTTTCCAAACTCGTTTGTCTGGACATCCTTTCTCCTACACAAGCATGTCAGGTCCAGCTTCCTCTGCCTGTCACATTCCGAAGACCTCCTTTCATTCCACAGTGACTTGGGGATCCTTGTACCACACCCTGCTACTTGTCACCACTCTTCTGGCACGACGTTGCCTCTACATCCAGTGCACATAAACTGGAATAAAAAAGCACTTAGATATAGGAGAAATGAGTGATGTGTGGTAGTGTGCTTCTGATTAAGGGTATTCCTACAACTTTAATAAAAGAACACAAAACACACAGCCTTAAAGGGTGAAGTGGAGAGTTCAACTTTCATAAAGGACAAAGCCAAAGTCTGTTAAATCTTATATAAAAGATACTCGTAATTTTCATGAGTAAAGCCATATTTATTTGTACTTTAAAAAGAATGTATAAGTCTTTTATATAGGCCATCAGTGTGGTAGTCTGTTTTCTACAAATAATGACTAATTATTTTTCGATTTGACCTCTTCCCATTTTTAAAAATGAAATACATTCTGGGAGCATTTGAGCCTATATTTGTTTATTGCTTCCATATTGTCTTTGACAAATTCTGGTCCTGTGTTGTTTTCTCAAATAACAGGCTGCCAGGGACTTGATTTCCTCTACATTTGATAGTCTGCCATGTCACGGTGCTCCATGTTACAAGGAACACATAGACATTCTTTTTGTTAGCCAGACTTTTGAGGATACTGTGCTGCCTGAGAGAGAGAAAGGAAGGATGAATGAGAGAATATCAAGGCAAGCTCTGCCGCTCTGTTTACACAAAGGTTTAGCAGGACCATGGGAAGTTTCTTCAGGGAACATGCTTTCCTGATGAAGGACACACTGTCCTCATTTCTGTCTCCTGCCTTCCCTGGTGAACTTGGGAATCCTGGTAGAAGAGTAATTTCAGAGCCATGAGAGGGCACTTTGTCTCCTTATATGGTTGGTGTTTTATGTAACCTCTGCCTAAAATCTGACTCATCTGGTACTCATCAATTTAGGGTACCTACCTGGAGCCTCAGTCATATGATTGCTTATGACTGAAGAAAAGCACTATTAATATCAATGCTCCATATTTTAAAAAAATTTGGAATGACTAGCTTCATTCTTCAGAAAAGGCAATGGCACCCCACTCCAGTACTCTTGCCTGGAAAATCCCATAGATGGAGGAGACTGGTAGGCTACAGTCCGTGGGGTTGCTAAGAGTCGGACACAACTGAGCGACTTCAGTTTCACTTTTCACTTTCATGCATTGGAGAAGGAAATGGCAACCCACTCCAGTGTTCTTGCCTGGAGAATCCTAGCGATGGGGGATCCTGATGGGCTGCTGTCTATGGGGTCGTATAGAGTCAGACACGACTGAAGCAGCTTAGCAGCAGCAGCAGAAGCAGCAGTTTAATTCTTTAAAAATTGTTTATTGGCTCCTATTTCAAAACATGCAGACCCTGAACTGTAANCGATGGGGGATCCTGATGGGCTGCCGTCTATAGGGTCGTATAGAGTCAGACACGACTGAAGCAGCTTAGCAGCAGCAGCAGAAGCAGCAGTTTAATTCTCTAAAAATTGTTTATTGGCTCCTATTTCAAAGCATGCAGACCCTGAACTGTAAGAGTTCACATATTTGGGTTTATTCCTCTTGCCACAATAGAGGACTCACCCAAACCGAGTGATAAGGGAGGTGGCTGCTAGATTTGAGTTGCAGGAAGCACAAGTTCTTTGATCTGCTGAACTTGGAGTTTGAAGACCAATGCTTGATGCCTAAATCAAGTCTCCCACTTATGCTGAGTTTATTTGCTTCTGTGTTTCCTGTGGGCCCTGTATGGAACCTGGACCTCATTGGCTATTGGGAGTCTCAGTGACCTTCCCCAGAGCCTGCCAACACACTAGCCCTCAATAGAAAATGACTCTCTCTTGGATCTTGAGGGCATTATACTAAGTGAAACAAGTCAGATCAAAAAACAAATTCACACAGTCTCACTTATATGTGGAATCTAAAGAACACAAAAGCAAGCTCATAGAACAAATTGGTTGGCAGGAGGTGTGTGAAATGTGCGAAGATGGTCAAAAGGTACAGACTTCCAGTTATAAAATAAGTAAGTCATGGGGATATAACATTTGTCATGTTGACTATAGTTAATACTACTGCGTTGTATATTTAAAGTTGCTAATATCTTAAAAGTTCTCATCATAAGAAAAAATTACAACTGTGGGTGGTGACACATATTGTCTTCTTGTAGTGATCCTTTTGCAATATACAAATATCTAACCATTGTTGTACACCCAAAAACTAATACCATGTTATATGTCAGTTACTGCTGCTATACTAAAGAGTAATGCATGCTCAGTTGCCCAGTCATGTCTGACTCTTTGCGACCCCATAAACTATAGCCCACCAGGCTCCTCTGTCCATGGGATTTCCCAGGCAAGAATACTGGAAGGGGTTGTCATTTCCTCCTCCAGTGGATCTTCCCCTCCCAAGGATCAAACCTGAGTCTCCTACATTGGCAGGCAGATTCTTTACCAATGAACTACCTGGGAAGCTATCTGTCAATTATATCTCAATTAATTTAAAAAAGAAAACTACTCTTTCTTGAATCAGGATACCTACAAAGCCCCTCCCTTTGACTGGGTATTTAAAGTGCAGGAGAGAGATCCTGGGATATCCTGGGATGCCTCTGAGGATGACTGATGATGTAAGATGAACATTGAGCATCTTACGTTCATCTGGAAGTCCAGACAGAGATTCAGACCAGTGAGTGGTGGTGAAGTTATGAGCAAGGCTGGCTGGCCAGTCACCATTCCTGGTGTTCAGGCAGCCTGTCCTGCCACTGTGGATCTAGTTCCCTAGGAGTATTAAACCTCCTCTCTCTCATTCTCTGAGACTTCACTTCTTGTACCTCTGGGCATCATATGCTGATGGTGCAGCAAATATTTGAACTTCTCCAAAGCCCACTGAAAAGTCAGGCTTAATCACTGTATTTATTTAGAAGCTTCTAACATTTTTACTGACTTACTGCATATTATACCAAATATATTTTCTTAATACCCTTGGGGATAAACCATCTTTCTCTAACTCTATGTTAAAGATCACCAATCCTACTGAAAAGCTATGAGAGTATTAACAATGGACACCTATATATCCTTTAATTAATCAGTTGCTAATATTTTAACACATTTGTTTCATCATCTTTTCTTTCTGTATGGGTGTGTGTACTTATTTTTTTTTTTTAATTTTGGCTGACCATTTGAGGGTTAGTTGCTGCTACTGTGATATTTTACTTTGTACATGTATTTCCTAATAACCAGAACATTCTCCTATATCACACTTAGGAAATGTAATATTGCTACAATGCAGTTATCCAATGTACAGTCTATGCCCAAATTTCCCCAGTTGTCATAATAATGTTCTTTATAACAAAGCTATTTTTCCTTTTAATGGGTCCAAGGATCTTTCATTGCATTAGAGGATAAATCTCGACATCTGCATCCTACTTTTTCTTCTATGAGTATTCAGCTGAATACTAAATAATGTAATACAGCCAAAACTGGTTGTAGCCAAAACTTAGCTTGCCTAAGCTGCCAATTACCAAGCATTATTATTTTTAAATACCCGTTTCACTGTGGAAAGCATCATCATCCATTGACTCTCAGCCATGGAGGACTGGAAGAATGAGAGAATGTATTTAGTAGAATCCATATGTATGAATTATGCTAAGCACTGGGCTAATATCCAGGAGGGTTGGGCAGTGTACTCACTATGTAATCAACTAAGGTTCTATTTGTAGTTGTATTATGAGGGGCGATGGTTTATTAATTCAAGCAAATGCTTTGTTGAAAATGTCATCAGATGGAAGACTCTGTGAGCTTGAGTCCTTGCTGGGAAATGCAGGACTTAAAACACACATACTTGTCATATTCCAGTCCATTTCTAAGAAGAGGCTATAAAGCATCTTAGTTTAAACAAATACATGACTATAGTTGTCAACAGAGAAATATAAATAAATCATGCCCTGTTTAATTAATTTGCTAATACTGAAGTTCTTTTCAAACAACCTATATCATCACTTTTTTCTTTTTCAAATTGTACCTGTACATGTGATTTTTATAGATAAGAGAATGGTTTGTTAGGTTTTGGCATATTCTTAGGTGCAAATTTTAGAAGTGGATATATTAGATAATTTATCTTTCTGTCTTCCATATGCCTCAATTACCAAGATATTTTAATGAAAAATTAAGCTTGGGGTTTAATTTATGAAGTGAATAAAACAATTACTACATATCCATTCTTATAAGCTGAAAACTTACAAGACAGATGAAAAATTACAAGATAATGTATACACAAAACAATAATCGACATATACAGAAGCATATGCCATCAGAAAAGTTTTCACTGAACACATTAGCCTAGATACCTAAGGGAGATGGAAGGAAATGTAGAGAAAGAGGGATCAGGTGAGTCACAAAGAGACGAATGTGTATTTAAAAAGGAAAATTACAATAGAAACAAGAGAATAAAGAGTGGCATTGGTTAGGAGCTGTACAAGCTCACTTACTTCCTTCTTATGCTGCATAGTCTCAGTGGCCCATAGTTGCCTACTTCAGAGGAATCTGCTTAAATTTAGGGTGGACTTTATCAAAGCTTATAGAAATCCCATATTTCCAAGCTCTTCCCTGTCTCCTTAGAATAGTTTTAGGGACACTCGAAAGCCCCCGAAGCCTGAGAGGGTCGACAGGGAATACCTTGTGGTCTCCTATAAAGGTTTAAAAAAGTGACTCATGGCAATTGCAAAATTAAGTTTACAAGAACAAAATCTTCCCAAATATCATACTCCATAAGGAGACTGTTAGGAGCATTTCCTGACTGGACAAAATCTAAACTTAATACAAATTATTTTAATTGTGGAGATAGAATAAAAGGCAATGGGAAAGGAGGAAATGCCATTCTCCAACCAGAGCATGGTTGAGAATTTTTTAAAGCATGTCTCGCCTTATTAAAAATAAGCAAGCAGGTTTCCCTGGCCGTCCAGTGGTTAAGAATCCATCCTGCAATGCAGGGGACACAAGTTTGATCCCTGGTCTGGGAGGATTCCACATGCCCCAGAGCAACTAACCCCATGCGCCACAACTACTAAGCCTGTGTTCTACAGCCTCCTCACCACAACTAGAGAAAGCCTTTGCACAGCAACTAGACAAAGCCCTCGGGCAGCAAAAATAAAATTAAGAAATAAAAAAAAAATAAGGAAGCTTTTTTGTATACTAGTTGCTCCAAGAATTTTAAAAAATATATTTTTTCTTAATATTCTTCTAAAAAATTGGAAATGATCACAGCTGAATAGAGGAAGAGATTTGCACCTCAAAGTTCCCATTAAAAATTCTGTAACATCTTGAAAGGTCAATCTTGCTTCTTACCATCTTTCTTCACACTGATTCATTTCAACCTTGCCTGTGATCTTCAAGTCATTATTTCTCTGACTGTTTGCTTTTTCTTTAAATCAAGTGTTTAGCCAATAATCTTTTTTCCTGATCCCTGAAAGTGACCATCATATTCTGCTACTTCTGAACCAGTCCCTGCTTCCTTCAACCTTTAAGTTGTCACTTTTCTCATTTTGATTTCATTCATTGTGTTAATAACATAGATGGGTCCAATCTTCCCAAAGTGCAGGGTAGACCCCTTCTTGGTCTTTTCTAAACATCATTAAAAAATCACAAAAATACTATGCCTAAAACTGGTTTTATATTTGACCTTTTTAATCCAGAAAATGGGGGCTTCCCAGGTGGCACAGTAGTAAAGAATACGCCTGCCAATGCAGGAGGTGAAAGAAACTTGGGTTTGATCCCTGGGTCAGGAAGAGCCCCTGGAGGAGGAAATGACAACCCACTCCAGTATTCTTGCCTGGAAAATTCCATTGACAAAGGAGCCTGGCGCCCTATAGTCCATGGGATCACAAAGAGTCAGACACGATTGAGAATGCATGCATCATGCATATTGTTCAGAAAATTATCCACTTAAACTCTCTTTTTCCTAAGGGAGTATCATTTAAAAATAAATTATTCTTATTACGGCAGAAATTTTGGCATTAAAATGTTCACAAGAATGTAGCAAAACTTTATGACAAATAATAGTTTGATTTCCCCAGGAAAACAGTGCTATAGATGCAAGGGAACGCGTATCTATAATTGCTTTTGAGGCTATACAAGATAGATGGTCAAAACACTTAGGTTCCCATCTCCTTTTGAAATAGTTTCTTGTGTTTTTATTTTTTAATTGCATTCAATCTACACTGTTTTGCATATCAACAAAGGTATATTCTGAATATTCTGTGAATTATACCTTATGTGAATAACTAATTTTTAAAGAATCTGAACAAAATAACTAGCCTAACATAAAAGTATTCTGAAAATAATTTAATTATTTTGCTGAGGAAATATTTTACTGAGCCGGAGGCTAATCCAGAGAGATAAAAGCTATCACCAAGGTAAAGAGAGATAATAAGGGATTGGACTGAATCCAAAGCCACCTAATGACCCACCCTAGAAACTGGTTTTGAAAATAAATCACAGATACCCTAAGCTGTTACTCCAACATTTCTTTAATTTTCATCAGAGTACTATGAAAAAGTTCTGATTACATTTTCTCATCATTCTTTTGCACTACAGATAAAGAGGACTGTTCCTTTTCATTTTTTGGCTGCCATTATCCAGTCCAGGGGAGCTTCCCAGGTGGTGCTAGTGGTAAAGAACCCGCCTGCCAATGCAGGAGACAGAAGAGATGCAGGTTCCATCCCTGGGCTGGGAAGATCCCCTGGAGGAGGGCAGAGCAACCCACTTTAGTATTCTTGCCTGGAGAATTCCATGGACAGAGGGGCCTGGCGGGCTACAGTCCGTAGGGTCGCAAAGAGTCGGACGCGACTGAAGTGACTTAGCACACGTGCATCCAGAGCAGACCATGAATTCCAGGACGTTATTCAGAAACTTCATCTCTTCACATTTCTTTTCATGAAATGGCTCTCTAACTCCACACTGAATAGCAGATAGACTCAGTTTTTTTCTTTACTTCATTTTTTTATTGTGCTGACACAGGGAATCATAATGAGATTCCACTAATTTTCACTCAAAATTCTTCTCCCAAAGCACTGTACTGACTAAACAGGAGCAGTTCTCAAATAAGCAAATATATGGCAAACCACTCTAGTATTCTTGCCTGGAGAACCCCATGGACAGAGGAGCCTGGTGGGCTACAGTCCATGAGGTTACAAAGTCAGACAACTGCAGTGACTTAGCATGCCTGCATGGATGGGCTTAATCAGCTTTGAATAAGGTTAGTAGTAATATAATGAACTTTATTTTTATTATTGCAAGCCCAGGGGTAAGTGTTTGGCATTGACTGCAAGTGAAGATTTACATTTTTACTTGCAGTGGGTGGCAAGTATGTATTGTCAGCACCTACCTTCTCTTAGCTAGCATCACCTAAAAGGCCACTAGGTGAAGAAAAAGCATTAAGAGAAAAGAAAATCATGCAAATTGTAAAGGAAAGTTCAAGGTCCTATATAAAACATGTTCTTTTTTCTAAGTAGAACTAAAAACAACTGTGCTAAGATATGATAAATTTCCCTCCAGATTCTGGAAATGGTAGTTTATACGTATCCTACAAAGAAAGAGATCACATACATCATCTAAAACTATTCATTACATTATACGATGACAGTTTACATTTGTAGACCTGGAAAGAGCCTTTACCATGCATGTTAATACTGTATCAAATTGTTGCTAATGGTTTGGGAGGCCCACCTTTTGGAGAATGACACAGCAGGGCCTGGTAAGGATGAACTGTTGATTCAACATCCTAACAGCTAGAGCACTCTTTGAATAATGTCCACAAGGGAACAAAGCAGCTTGTCCCAGTTTTCCACAACAACAAAAAAACCTTTCACAGAGTTGCTATTCACATAGAAATGTATTTAAATAAAGGTCAGAAACTCAGAGACTGCTGTGGCAGATTGGAGGCTGACTGTAGGCTGGGTTTAATCCACTGCTATATTGTAGAAGTCAAGACCCTGGCAGAGGCCCCTCCCACAAGCTGGCCGCCCAGGGGTCTTGCAGTGCTTCTGGGAAAGCACTCAGAGATGAGAGCTTACCGAATCTTCTTCCTTTCAGTAAGCAGGAAGGTACACACACCAGAGAGTATGCTCTGCTCCTGCAGAGCTTCACAGTCCTCATAATCAGCCCATGGGAAGGAAAGCTTCCATTCTTTCAGAGGAGTCACAGAGGCTGGGCACTGAGTGACATGCAACAGAGGCCCGCCCCCTCCACCAGGCCTGCCTTAGCTGTGCGGTTCCTCTGACTCCCCACCCCACTGGACTCACGGTGAGATTACACACCCGTCCTTCCTCGCTTCAGGAGGTGACTGCCGTTCGTAGACTTCTTCCCAGCACGTTTTTTTATTCCAAGAGACAAAAGGGATAGCTGGCTGATTATGAACTGAAACATCTCCCTAGATCTTCACTTACAATGCGATCTGTCTCTTCTTCCTTTCTCAAAAAAAAAAAAAAAAAAAAGAAAGAAAGAAAGAAAGAAAGAAAAACTGTCTTGAGAATGGGTCGGATTAAAAAAAAAAAAAAAGGCATCGCAATCCTCACATGGCTTTACCTGCCATGTGAAAGGAGAGTCTGCTCTCGCTCTCCCTGGTTGGGTCAAGGCTATGCATTTCAGATGAAATCGCTTTTTTCCTTTGAACCTAATCTGTTTGGGAGAAACAGCCCAAGAAGCAGCATCTTGAAACACACTTGTTTGATTTTGTTTCCACGTTACCACCTACAGCCTCATTCACACTGCTCAGTGACTGAACACATACACTCTGGGTCATCCTCAGCGTTATACACAGACTCAAAATATTCACCAGAGAGAAAGAAGAGTTATCCATTTTTAAGACGTCTATACTCAAGAGGTTAAAGCATCTGCCTGCAATGCGGGAGACCTGGGTTCAATCCCTGGGTCAGGAAGATCCCCTGGAGAAGGAAATGGCAACCCACACCAGTATTCTTGCCTGGAGAATACCATGGACGGTGGGCTACAGTCCACGGGCTCACAAAGAGTCGGACAAGACAGCGACTTCACTTCATAAGAAAATGAGAAGTGATGTCATCAAGTTAAAATGATTCTAATAGTGTGTACACTCTATTGTTTCTGAGTAGAAGAATGAAATGAAGTTCGTAGATCTGTCATTTTAAATTAGGTAGTATTCTGAAAGTAATAGTAAATCTAAAATATTGGGGGAAGGATATTTAGAGAAGATATTTAATTGTGAAATGTTGAATGAGGATGCAAGTTGTCATCTGTTCATTTCTACCATTATCTCCCAAGGTCACTTGGAAGGTCAGACACTTTCCCCAAATATTCTCAGCCTCAGTTGCCAGAAACTCTTCCATAGACATTTGAGGCTCACAATGGGCTTCTGTCTCAAAGAAGGTGATCTTCAGGAGGTGAAAAGTACTCTTGGGATATTTACTTTGTAAATAGATACCTTGGATTTAGCAGCTGGTCTGGCAGCCAGTTGTGAGCTCTATCATTGAATTGCCAGTGACTGATTCGGTGCCTCCAATCCCACCTCCAGAAAATGATACAGAGCTGAGTAGCAAAGGTGGTTTTAGAAAACTCAGCCAATTTCAGCTGAATGTATGACCTGTACGTGTCAGAATTATTGGACTAACAGAGACCTGGAAGTCCCTCTAGTCCTTCGAGGGATTGAGAAAGACCTATATCTACTGGTCTTTTATTTGGATGGCCTTTTTTTTTTAATTTTCATCGCATGATTTTGGACACAGTGTCATATCCTAACTTAGGAGCTTGTGGAGAGGTAGAAAAGGTATCATTGGACAGATGGGAAAACAAATATCAAGACTGAACTGTGAACTTGTCCAAAGTGGCAGATAGGAACTAAACTGAGTGTCGTCATTTCCTCTTCCTACCACAGTTGAGGAAAGTAAGAACACGGTTCAGGCATGGGTTACTCTCTGTCCTCTGTTACTGACTAGCTGTGAACCCTAAGTAAGTCACAGTTTCTTTGTTGATCAGTTTCCTCATCTGCAAAATGGGAATAATAATTCCTGCTCTGCCTCTCCTACAAACTAGTTTGTGGGAATAACAACACAAAATGCACAGCCCACACCTTCTTATCGATGCCAGAAAAAGAAGGCATAAAATCATTACTACCAAAGGATAGGAACATTGAGACTGGATGGTATAAAAGGTGGAAGTCCTGGCTTATCTTCTAATTAGATACATTTATTTTTGTCATATCGATGCAAGACAGCATCTTTGTCCTTAGTTTCCTCAGCTAGACTTAGGAGGTCTTATCAGAACATCTTGAATATTTCTTTCCATTCAGTCCACACGATTCTTTCCTATGTACCATGCTATCTCTGAGTGAAAGTCGCTCAGTCATGTCTGACTGTTTGTGACCCCATGGACTATACAGTCCATGGACTTCTCCAGGCCAGAATACTGTAGTGGGTCGCCGTTCCCTTCTCCAGGATGCTGTCTCTGAGATGCTGCTATTTTCCCTACAGATGAATGGCTAGGGCACTTTTCTGCTGTATAAGGCATGGTATTAATACCAGATCAGTGGAACACGTTTGCAGTCCCACTGTGATTCTCTGTCTTTTTTTTTTTTTTTTTTCAAAGGATCCTTAGGAGCCTATAGCAGCCTAATTGAATTAAAATCACCAAAGTGTAATGAGGAGTGGGAGTCTCATTATTTTAGGAAATACTAAAAGCCTGTCCCATGGCCTCCTCTGAGGAGTCACTGAGATTGTTAGCTGGCTTGACTGCCGCCAGGGCAGCCCTCTCAGAGGGTCCCTCCTTCTTGGGGATCATTAGTGCCGCTCAGCCACAGACACAGCGGCCACTGTTAGCCCCTCAAGGAATCAGTCACTTAATTAGGTTTGAGGAATGGAAGGAAAGGCAAGTTGTCAAGGTAAAATACAGGCAGAGGTTAGGGAAAGGGAAAGCCAGGGTACAGAGGATGTTTTTTGCATCAGCATTTCACTACATCTGATGCCAGGAAATCTGGAAATTTACAACCAAATAGTCCAATGCCATAAAGAGCTAGGAAAAGCATCTTTGCTGGATTGGAGGAAAGAGAGTCATCCATCAGAGGGATCATTTTCCCTCAGGCGCTTCCCTCGCCCCCATACGGACTAGGCAGAAGCTGGCTGGGACTTCTCTAGTCATGGACGTGAGGGTGGTAGAGACACACCGCACCCACACCCACGCCTGGAGCCTGCAGAATCACACACCTTCCCTCCCAGGGTGCCTGCCTGGCTCCGTCCACTTTGTTTCTGGCATTCCTCACAGGGACCACACAAGGAGGGGGAACATGGCCAAGAGCATTTCTTTCCCTGCACACATTCACACACATCACACATATACACATACACCTCCCGCCTCACACACCACACATACACACACCACACTACACCCATACCCCCTTATATACCCCACATCCCACACACACCATACCATACAAACATACACACACACCACAGGTACACCCACACACACACACCCGTACACATCACACCCCTCACCCCTACACACACACCACACGTACACTCACACACACACACCACACATACCTCACACACACACCACATACACAGACACCCCACACACAGATGAACCTCCCCCCGCCATGCACACACACACTGAGCTCATTTTGGCCCAATTTTAACAATTCAGAGTGCTTCCCTGTCTATTATCTTGATCCCTGCATAACACAGTGTGCAGTGGGGGCAGTACTATACTATTTTACAGATTAGAAAAATGAAGCTCAAATTGCCTAGCTTCCCAAAGATAAAGGAGAATTCAGGCCTCAAACTTAAGGCTCTTAACAGCAAGCAAACCCAGTACTCTATTATTAAGAGAAAATCCAACTTTTATCAATCTAAAGGTTTTTTATTCGATGCCTAAAATATGCAGAACAGAGTACAGAGGTAGACCTAGAAGAAAGCAAATATATAGGAATGGCCCTCAATCCCAAAGAGATACGCTTCTATAAACAAGTCAGCAAATTATGAAAAGCAAGCTGACAAATGCAGTGATTCTCCAGAGCGTGCTAGAAGGAAATACTGGTCAAAAAAAGTTGTGCTAGTGGGCTGGACAGTGCAGGGAATTCATTTTCTGGAGGAGGAAGGTTTGCAGCTAACTTTTGGGGTCCTATTCTCAGAGCAGGCTTGGAGCATCTGTTGAAATCTCAGCAGATGGAACATACCAGAAATGTACTTTCCTTTTTATTTTGGAGAAACCTGGCACCTAGGGTACTATGAGATCAAATAAAAGTGCATTTTTATATCATCATTTGTAACATAAAGTCAGGAACATTACTTGTTCCTGGGAAAGTGATTTCATTTTTCCCCTCCCTGATGGATTTTATAAGTAAGCCATGCTGAAATGAAAACTGGAAATGAGAGTCAATGTGATTTCCTTCTGAATAACGCACTCAGTTGTCTGGGGTCTTTTGTCTTTGTTTTTGCAGTGTCAATGGACACCTGGTACCTGCCGCCTTTGCTTGGAAACTGAGAAGCTCTGTTGTGCTGCAGTGCTTGCTGATGCTATCACAGCAGAAGGAATGCTGGTTCTGTCCCTTTTAAGCCCTGTGTGAAACGGGGCTTTTCGTACACGGCATTCTGTGACCTTCCGTAACGATGTCTGCACCTGACTCTCCCTCTGCATTCTCGGGGAGTGTGGAGAACGGGACTTTCCTCCAGCTGTTTCCCACATCCCTGTCCACATCGGTGGACCCGTCCTCGGGCCACCTGTCAAATGTCTACATCTATGTGTCCATATTCCTCAGCCTGTTAGCCTTCCTGCTCCTGCTTTTAATCATCGCCCTCCAGAGGCTCAAAAATATCATCTCCTCCAGTTCCTCCTACCCGGAGTATCCAAGCGACGCTGGGAGTTCTTTCACCAACTTGGAAGTCTGCAGTATTTCCTCACAAAGGTCCACTTTTTCGAACCTTTCCTCCTGAAGAAAATGGAAGAATCAGTGCCGTGGCCACTGAAGTTTTCCCTTAGGGGAAGTATCACAGGAAGCAGGCACCTCAGGAAAGAAATGCCCGTTTTGTTCCTTTTCACCAATTAGACCTGGTTCTCCTCCTCCTTCAGCCCTGATTTCTTTTTCTGTTCATGATGCTTTTTGTTGTGAATGTAGGAGTTGATGCTGACAGAAATGCTTGCATGGTGAGGAATTTCACCCAGACCACTTGCTGAACCTGCAGCTGGCTTCTCGGTGGGGCAGGCCACCCTGCTGGACATCTGAGGCTGAACTCACCTGAGGCGGCTCGCAGAGGAAGCTGGGTCAGGGCTCTGCACTTCTGTTTCTCTTACAAAACCATGAAACCAACGAAGCCAGCACTAGAAGATATTTTACACATTTAAAAGATAAAGTGGAAAACACCAAGTTAAAAAAAAATCAGTTTGGATTTCATGTATTTCATGTCTACAGCGAGAGGCAAAAATATGCTAAGTGTTTTATTTCATTTCACTTTGACCAATGAAAATCACATTTATTGATGAATTAAGTCATATATGGAGAAGTTCTGGAAGACTTTAACTTTTAATAGCAAGACAAATATGTGTTATGATGCCGTTTGTAACATATTTCTGCTTTGGGGTTTTTTTTTCCTACTTATGTTATAGTCTTAATGACTCTATGTTTGTGGAATTCTTTGTGATAATTGCTGTTGCTATTCCTAAGACAGTCACCAGAACAGACACTGGAAATTTTTCTTTTGTATCCATAATTTCCATCAGTGGGAATCATACATACAGAAAATACTCATTTAGTTGTATTTTGCACAGTAATAACTCCTCGTGGTTGTGAAAGTATGTTCTTTTATTCAGTATCACAGTCTTCATCAGCTCAGTGCAGAATTGTATTGACTCCAAGATGTCAGATGTCTGTTCACTCACATTAGGTTGCAAAACTTAGAAGACTCCATTGCTAAATAGTTATGTTGTTATATACTCTGTGAATGTTACGTGTCTTGATAATTCATTGTTGTGTGTTAGCATAATCCTGCACATTAGGATTCCAGGATGTGGATTTATGTTTAAAACTGTAAACACTCACATTGGGTAGGGGGCTGCTAGCCTGTGGTCAGCCAAGCACACTTGAACTTGGGGGCTTTGTGTATGAAAGGAGGCACTCTCGAGAGCACAGACATGGAACACAGAGGGACTCAGGCTGCCCCCCAAAGAACTAACAAAGCAAGCAAAGAGGAGCTTTGCTACTTTGCAGCTTCTTAAGAGTAAGAATTTTAATATAATTTTTGAAATCAGTGGTCCACGATGTAAACACTGAATGTATTTATTCTGCAAAGCCCCTGCATCAGCATGGCCCCATCTGCCCAGGGCAACTGGACACTTCTTATCCAAAATATTTAATAATCTGAAGTGGTGGGGCCTTCAAGCCATCCTTTGGTTTGGTTGTGTGGCTTCTCTATCCAGAACTGGAGTGGGGTAAAGAATGCACCATTTTTACAGGGCATACCTTTGTCATTATATAATGCTGAGAGAGATGCGAATTCACAGTGAGGATCAGGTTTGTCTTTTTTTTTTCCTTAATCCATAAGCCTCACTGAAATCTGACCATATCTGAAGGTTTATGTATCAAAAATCTCCCCAAACACTATAAGACCTGCACAGAGTTGCAGCCCTAAAATGTACAATGAGTGAAAATTTCTCCTCTGCTGTCATTTAAAGCACAGCAGTGTGTTACAATGTTATTATGTAGTATAAACGCTGGACTGGAAAAACTGCTATTTTAGACCATTATTAGCATTCTCAGTGTGTGTGTGTGTGTGTGTGTGTGTNTTTTCCTTAATCCATAAGCCTCACTGAAATCTGACCATATCTGAAGGTTTATGTATCAAAAATCTCCCCAAACACTATAAGACCTGCACAGAGTTGCAGCCCTAAAATGTACAATGAGTGAAAATTTCTCCTCTGCTGTCATTTAAAGCACAGCAGTGTGTTACAATGTTATTATGTAGTATAAACGCTGGACTGGAAAAACTGCTATTTTAGACCATTATTAGCATTCTCAGTGTGTGTGTGTGTGTGTGTGTGTGTACACAACATAGAATATAATATATACATATATATTCACACCCTTCCCAATTAAGAGTTGTGTGAAAGCTGCACAGGATTACAGCGGCATCTATATCATCACTTTTGCTCTTTGATTAATCTTGTGCTATTTTGGTTACCAAGGAAAAAAGGACTTGGATGAACTGATTTTAAAAAAATAAAGGAGCAAATTTGCCACATGACCGTATAATCTGCGAATGATCTGTTCTAAGGGGGTAACTTTAGATCTCTTCCAGAAAGCTTCTAGGACTAAAACTTTTTTTTTTTTTAATTTTCATGCACACCTGTCCCTTCCCCACCCCCCCACCCCCCTCCATGATGGTTCCAGCTCTCAAGGTTAGTGATTGGGAGCAACATTCAAAGACATAAATGGGTTTGTCACTCCAAACTTGTCAGGATAACAGACTCTACAACCTGAGATGAATTTGTGTTAAGAAGTTCAGGAAGGTTGGAAGATTGGTTTATAAATAAAGAAATCAAGCCCACTGGAAGCCTGGCTCTTCTTTTATTGTGTGTTCTCAGTGAGGCAGTCCACAAGCTTCTCTCCTGGGAAGGCTTTTCCTTCAAGTCCTCGCTGAAGCAGGATTAATAAAGAGNTGGGATTCTCCAGGCAAGAACACTGGAGTGGGGTGCCATTTCCTTCTCCAATTCATGAAAGTGAAAATTGAAGTGGCTCAGTCATGTCCGACTCCTAGCGACCCCATGGACTGCAGCCTACCAGGCTCCTCTGTCCATGGGATTTGTCAGGCAAGAGTACTGGAGTGGGTTGCCGTTGCCTTCTCCGTGTTGGAAGCCTAGGCTGTCCTATCTCCACTCCCCTACCAGTTGATAAGACAGAGGATCTGTCCGTCTCCAACCCCCCAACTCTTTCTGCATCCCCCCTCAGGACCAAGTTAAGCTCTGTGTCTTGCAGGGTTGTCCAACTCTTTCAGTCTTCCAGGAAGACTGATGGGCAGTCTTCCTGTCAGGAGCAGACAAAGTCAAGCTAGGTAATCCTGGGAGAGAGGGAGGTACTTAACTGTGCTTTGTTAGGAAATACATATTAAGTTCCTTTCTGCGTTTCCTATATAACTGAGCGAAGAGCAAGGCAAGTAGTCAATGTACACACTTACTCAGCTCTTGACTGCACAGTGTGCAGCTGTCTTTCAGTTCCCATGGTGCTTTGAATGTCAGCAGCTGGAGAACCAGTTGCTACACTTTTACTACAAACCCAGCTGTCCCATTACATCTTTAGCAAATGCAGATCTATGACTGGTTGAGTCAGATAAACTTCTATATTCAGTGCTAACTACAATTTAATGTTTGCCTCTGACAGGTTTCGCTGTTTTCTCAGATTGGTGCAGTTGGGGTGGAATCTGTGCTCTGTTTTATTTATTTATTTATCTATTTTATTTATTTTTCTTTTTAATTTAATTTTTAAATTTTATATTGGAGTATAGTTGATTTATAATGTTTCAGGTGTACAGAAAGGTGATTCAGTTATACATATATGTATATCCATTCTTTTTAAGGTTCTTTTTTCCATATGGGTTATTACAGAATATGGAGTAGAGTTTCCTAAATGTGATAAAAAGCTAATGAGAAGTAATGATGGGGGAGCTAAGGGTGCGGAAACATTAAGCTTTGGTCATCCCCAGCTCCTTTCTGTCATCTGCGACCTGGGCTAAATTCATGTCCTCAAGTTGCCTTAAAGTCTTTCTATGACTTCATTTAGTGCCTGTTTAACACTTCAGACTCATTTAGGAGACACATGACTGACGTGGAAAGAGTTGGGACACCAGATTCTTGGTTTAACTTTCAAGTTACATATCTTCCTTCCTCAGATGCTTACAGAAGTTCCAGGCCTTTCGTAGATTTTCCTCAGTCTGTTTCTTCAATCATTTCAAATATTAGACTTAGCTTCCCCCTGGATTTTTATTCTAAATGTTAATGATACATTAACAGAAGAACCAGAGATAAATAACATTTATATTTTTGGTTTTCTGTGATTATTTATGTCTCTGCCTTCAGAATGAAATCATTTCCTTCTGCCTCATTAGAAGGCCGAATTTAGGTAACTGAGTATGGCTGTGGGCCTAAGCGAGATTTCAAAACAGAAGAAGGATCTCACAGCTGACCATGCTTGTCTCCATGGTCATTACCAGTCTGTTTTCATTGAATGCTAGGCCTGTGCACCCAAGAAACTGGATATGCCTCCATCAAGACCCAGTTCAAATGTCTTTCTGTGAAGTCTCCTCTAGCTTCTGCAGACAGAGCTGGGCCTCTCTTCTTCACTTTCTAAATATTTACTGAGTGCCTGCTTTCCATTATTCAGCCCTTTGTGCTCTTGCCATAATGTACACTCTGGAGTCTGTCAGTCAGTCTCCTCTCAGTTGTCCTGCACGAGGATGAGCAGTATTTTGTACTTACTTTCATACACGCCTGCACGATGCCTAGCACAGCTCTGTGGCACACTTTACACCATAAACTACTAGAGGCAATGGTCCCAGAGCAGCTGCTTGAGTTACATCAAAGATGGATGGATGCATTGATTTGTCTGGGCTGAGGTTTTGAAGCGGAAGGCTGTTTGGGCTTCTGCCCACTAACAACAAAGTGATGGAGGGGAAATGAGGCTGAGGGCCTGAGAGTTTGCACCATCAACAGAGACTATCTAAATAGCTCCTGAATTTGCCTTCTATCGCCTTCCAATTACCAAGCCTCCGACTTCTTCAGGCTTTCCCCTGTCTTGCCTGAATTTACTACTAATGAGCTTTAAATTGGTCTCCCTAACTCTATTATAGGATTCTTTTCCTTCCTAGTCTCCTCTAATCCATCTATAACATGACTATGAGCCTAATCTTTCTAAAAACTAATCCAATATATTTTTTTTTTGCTTAAAATCCTTTTAGCACTTAAAATCTTTCAGTGATATTACACACACACACATACACACACACACACACGGACACACATATGCGCATGCACACATATATGGCCTTCAGTCTGAAATCCAGATTACTTGCTGTGATGTTCAAGTCCATCCACGATCCAGCCCTTCTTTTCTTTGTCACCATTACCCCTCCACACACACCCTGCTCTCAGTAGCTCTAAGCTAATGGAAGTTCTCTGGAATTTCCAAACTATCATAATTTTATACCTTGTCATATAATGTCCCTTCTTCCTGGAACAAAACCCACTGAATAAATCTTATTCAACTTACTATAATTCAACTTTCAGGTTACAGCTAAGGTGGCACCTTATTGGAGATGCTTTTGTTAACCATCCCCTGCTGTCTGGCTGAGTTAGGTACCCAATGCATGAGCTGCCATACCACCCATGCATTCCTCCAACTCGGAATGTCTCACATGATATTGCACTTGTTTGACTTCTCCACAACACTGAATTCCTTGAAGACAGGCATTCTTTCTTATCTTCTTCTATACTGCTTCTGTGCGTCCTTCTCAGGTCATCTCATTTATTAATAAAAGAACAGTCATTTATCTTTGAATGCGCATGCACTATTTTCCCTATTCCGATTCTGTGCTTTTTGTTTCTCTCCATAACGTCCATCACTTTCTCATATGCTATATAATTTACTAACTTTTATTATCTATTTCACTTGAGGTAAACTGCAGGAGAGCAAGGATTTGAAAGCCTGTATTTTTCTGAATTATCTTCAATTTCCCTGGTCTCATGATTTTTCCATTCTACCTGGTCTAATGTTAAGTTCCTAAGACATAACCACTCGCACCTTTATGGGGAAAACTGCTGGGGTCTTTTTGCTCTTGCAGGTGACTATGCATATCATCAATATTCTGTTCTGCTAAAATCTGAACACCAGGATGCTTGAAAGTTTGTTCTGGTTTCTGTTGTCAGAATTTCCAGTACCTATTCTCAGACTGATTCCTTCTCACAAGGCTATAGAATCCTGTCTCTGCTTCATCATTTTGAAGCAGCCACTTTAGAAGTTTTCTTACCTGCTGCTCAACAAGTTAATAAAGAGAAAGATTTTTTTCCCTCTATTTGTTTTTTTCTTTGTTTGGATTTTCTGCTTGTTTCCTCCACTTTCTTGTCTGTTTCCTCCACTGTTGGATTCTGAGAGTATAGGACGGTGCCTGATGGAAAGCATGTGTCTATGAAATATTTGCTGATTAACTGAATTTGTATCTTCAGCATTTACTACGACACCTGGCACATAATAAACCCTCCATACATGTTAACTGAATAAACTAACAAAGTATTGGAAGAAAGAGGCAAGCAGAATTACATCAAGAATTTCATCAAGAAGTAGAAGAAAATGCCTTTCTAAATTCCTTCTTTCTCATATTCAACGTCTAATCATTCACCAAGTGGTCAGTTCACTTCTTAAAAACCTTCCTAGTATTTCTTTCCTTCCCTGCCACTTCCGCTACTTAATTTATGTCCCACCATCTCTACCTCTTGAACTATTAGTCCCATGCCTTCAGTCTTGGTCTTCTCCAATCCAGCCTCCTGTTAATGACACTACTAAAATGTGTCTAGATAGGAGTACCACTCCTCTGACTTGCAAATTCCATTGTCTGAGGAATGGAGTTTTGATTCCTTTGCCAGAACAAGGCTCTTCCTGACCTGCTCTCCTTCTGCTCTGCTTCCACCCACCTCACAGGTGCTCTGCATTCCTGTCATTTTCAAACTACTACAGTTCTTTACGAAGCTCTCTTTCGTGTTTGTATCTGTGTCTCTGTTCTCTTTGCTTGAAACAGCCCTCATTTACTTTGAGGGCTGAGGAACTGTTCCTCATTTACCTGAGGAACTGTTGTTTCTCTTCCAAAATTTAGCTTAAATGTCACTTGTTCTTTGACCCAAGTAAAATTTGTCGCTCCTTTCAATGCCTGTCAAAGCCCTCATCACCCTGTACAGTGTCATCATCTGCTCATGTGTCTGTCTTCCCCCCTCCCAGGATGATGTTCTCTGCATCTTTGTATAATCTGGAGCTCAAGTCTATGGTTGACATACAGTAAGGGGCTAAGAATATTTTTTATCACAAAGACTTACACACTAAGCCAAATAAATCAAAGCCCTGCTTTGTTAATCAGTTAATTTTGAGTCTTTTTGAAACACATCTGGTGTATTTCAAATTTTAATGACATGATGGATTCTTAGTTGAACCTGGCTTTGTGGGTTTCATGGGAAAGGTCAATGCTTTTAAAGGATTTTCTTGGGTTAAATTTTATGTTTTTATACTGAAAGTGAAAGCTGCTCAGTCATGTCCGACTTTGCAACCCCATGGACTATATAGTCCACAGAATTCTCCAGGCCAGAATCCTGGAATGGGTAGCCTTTCCCTTCTCCAAGGGATTTTCCCAACCCAGGGATCAAACCTAGGTCTCCCACATTGCAGGTGGATTCTTTACCAGCTGAGCCACAAGAGAAGCCCAATACTGAAGTAGGCAGCCTATCCCTTCTCCAGTGGATCTTCCTGACCCAGGAATCAAACTGGGGTCTCCTATATTGCAGGTGGATTCTTTACCAACTGAGCTATCAGGGAAGCCTATGTTTTTATTCTAAAAGGCCCTTTTCAAGGCAAAGTTTCCCACCTACATTTTATAACTTATAGAAAGCCAGGTTTGTTTTTTGCTGCTCCTTTTTTTTTTTTTTTTCCCTCCCCTCNTAAAAGGCCCTTTTCAAGGCAAAGTTTCCCACCTACATTTTATAACTTATAGAAAGCCAGGTTTGTTTTTTGCTGCTCCTTTTTTTTTTTTTTTCCCTCCCCTCTGGCAATTCTCCTGAGTTGTCATTGGGACTGGGCAACTGCTATCCTGAAGGTAAAGGTGAGAATTTGAGTGTGGGCTTTTTCTAGATTATAAGAAGGTAGGCTTAGGGATTTTTATAAGCCTCTCAGAGGTGAATGAACCTAGAACCTATTATACAAAGTGAAGTGAGTCGAAACAAAAAGATAAGTATTGTATTCTAATGCATATATATGGAATCTAGAAAAATGGTTCTGAAGAATTTATTTACAGGGCAGCAATAGAGAAACAGACATAGAAAACAGACTTATGGACATGGGGAAAGGGGAGGAGAGGGTGAAATGTATGGAAAGAGTAACATGGAAACTTACATTACCGTATGTAAAATAGATAGCCAACGGAAATTTGCTGTATGGCTCAGGAAACTCAAACAGGGGCTCTGTATCAACCTAGGGTGGTGGGGTAGGGAGGGAGACGGGAGAGAGGCTCAAAAGGGAGGGGATGTATGTATACATATGGCTGATTCATGTTGAGGTTTGACAGAAAACAACAAAATTTTGTAAAGCAATTATTCTTCAATTAAAAAAAGCTGACATTAACATGAAGAATTGTTGCCCCCATCCCTNGGTGGTGGGGTAGGGAGGGAGACGGGAGAGAGGCTCAAAAGGGAGGGGATGTATGTATACATATGGCTGATTCATGTTGAGGTTTGACAGAAAACAACAAAATTTTGTAAAGCAATTATTCTTCAATTAAAAAAAGCTGACATTAACATGAAGAATTGTTGCCCCCATCCCTCATGCTAGTTTATAGCATAAATTATACTTTTGGAAGTCTCTGAAACTGTTATTGCCTATTCTTCCTGCTTAAAAAGCAAAATAGAAAATAAAACAATGAAAAATGCGATTAGCTTAAAGATAATTTACCAGCAGAGAGTTGATAATATTAAGAAAACAAGGTCGAATTAGACTGAGTTTTGTCCCAAGAGTTCTCTGTGAATGCACAGTGAAGTAAAAAGATAAAGTTATATTCAGGAGGGAAATGAGATTGAAATGCAAACAAGATTGAAATGCAGAAGGGAGAGGACTGGGTGCTGGAGTGAAAGGGCAAGACGGGGACGCTGATGGGCAGCGAGGATGGTGGCTTGAAGCTCAAGAAAATAAAGCAGAGCAGAGTCAGCGAGACTTGGTTACTCAGGAAAATAAGCCACAACTAGTACACACTGCAGGTTCAGAGACACATCACACATCATGCCTTATTTTCAACGAATGGCACAACCTAAGTGATTCCAGAGCAAATCCAAAACATCTGACATTAAAATATAGTTGATACAGCCCCTGAATTATACTTCTGAAATGGAATCACATTATCATTAACAGATTTCAGTAAGACTGAAAAACTTTGAAAGCACAACTATTCTGAGTCCTAAAAACTTGACTATGCAGAGACAACATGAAAATAATCAACTCAAGATGTTTAAAAAGGTAATGCTCTGTGGGTTAAGGACTACTTGAGCAGAAATAAGAATACTTGGCTGAAGGAGTTTCAACATTGTCTGAATAGAAATTGTGAGTTTTGACTGAGCACTTTCATTAGTGAAGTACTCAACCCTGTCCGCTGTAGAAATTCTCTGGAGTGGGCGGGCTTTCTCACCCCAGGCACGCACTTCCTAGGTTTGGGCACTACAGGCCACCATCGCCATCTGCGAGAAAGCTGAATTGGAAGATGGTGACTCTAATTTACTCATGTGGCAGTTTGCCTGGAGGTTTCTGCTCCAAACGGTCTACCAGTTTATCTTCCAGGAAGAAACAAAAGCAACTAATCCACCACTCCTGGACTTGACTGGAATATCAGAATCTCTGGGCACGCTGGGAGTTTACTTTCAAGGAATAAGAGTGTGGTTTCAGAAATGTGAATATTTTAGGAGCACCATAACAGATATCTAAGGATGTTTTCTTTGCCTGGTGAAACATGCAACTTTCTATGAAAAATATCTCAGGCCCAAGCCTTCCACTTTCTCACACAAGGACACCTGGCTTTTTGAGAAGTTGTGTCACTCTTGGACAGAAGAATCTATGGCATAAAGAGCCCAGTACTCTCAGGAGTTTTTCATTCTGAGAACACATGCAGAAGTGCCCAGTTCCCTCCCCTCACAAATACTTAAAACTGTGCCATCCAGTGGAGTGGCCACAAGCCCCTGAAATGGGCTGGTGTGAAATGAGATATGCTGGAAATGTACAATACATCCCAGATTTCTATGGCTTAGTACCAAAAAATGTAAAATATCTCATTAATAATTTCTTACATCAATTACTTGTTAATGGTAATATCATGTATTAGATCAAATGAAAAACTGCTAAAATTGGTTTTACCCACTTCTTTTTTTTAACCTGTCTACTAGAAAATTGGCTTCCCAGTTGGTGCTAGTGGTAAAAAATCTGCCTGCCAATGCAGGAGATGCAAGAAATTCAAGTTTGATTTCTAGGTTGGGAAGATCTCCTGGAGCAGGAAGTGGCAATCAACTCCAGTATTCTTGCCTGGAAAATTCCGTGGGCAGAGGAGCCTGGTGGGTTACAGTCCATGGGGCCGTAAAGAGTCAGACAAGACTGATCGACTGAGCCCATGTAATAGAAAATGAAAACTATGTATGTGTTACGCATTATATTCCTACTAGCGGTAAAGAAACTGCCTGCTGATGCAGGAGACTTAAGAGATGCAGGTTTGATCCCTGGTCGGGAAGATCCCCTGGAGCAGGGAATGGCAACCTACTCCACGATTCTTATCTGGAGAATCCCATGGACAGAGGAGCCTGGTGGGCTGCAGTCCATAGGGTCGCAAAGAGTCGGACATGACTGAATCGACAGCACACAGGTTTCCACAGGTGTTTCAGGAGGGAAGGTCTGGTTCTACAACTGTGGCCCTTGGACCAGCATCATCGGCATCCCCTTGGAACCTGTGAGACATGCTCATCTCAGGTCCCATCTTTGACCTACTGAATGAGACACTTTGAGGGTGGGACCCAGTAATCTGCTTTTTTTTTTTTTTTTAATCATCTCACAGCGTTTTATTAAGCAGGTGCTGTTGAAGTACATTTTTGAAGTTAAAATGCCAGTTGCAGTAAACTTGGAATTAATTGGCCTTTGGGGNGTGGGTTAAGGGAAGTCTGAGTGGGCTTGAAGCTTTTGATAATTGGAGAGAGTTAGAAGTAATTCATGAACAGTCTGTTTGGTGAAGGCTCATAGGCAATCCTGGAGAAACTTTGGGAAAAAAAAACAAAAACAACACCTCATTAGACAGGGGCTGAAAGTCAGAATGAAAGCTAATATGAGAAGGGGGCCAAGTAAAGGTAGAACCCATGGCATCCGATCCCAACTGCTTACCCAGTTTTCCCATGAATTACTGAGATGTTGACATATTCTTAAGGCCCTGTTCTTCAGATTCCTTGCTGCCTCCTTTACAACACCCGATTTATTGGTGTAGAAACACCAGGCTTCGTCTAGAAAAAAACATAGGCCTCCTTTTTCTGCTGTGAGAAGGTCTAACCTTCTTCTGTTTTGAAGGACCACAGCTGCCAGGGAATCTAGTTGGCCCTGGAGACTGATAAGGCCAGCGGCTACTTCTTTAAGGCTTTCAGTGAGATCCTTAGAGAGACTGATAGTAGTTTAAAGAGGTCATGAGCCCTGCAGTTCCTGTTCCAATCCCTGCTGCTATTCCTAAGCTTATCAATAAGGGAATGAATTGAATTGCTGCTTTGGGTCAGTTGTGGATTAGTAGGATAGGAGGGTTTGGTTGTTAGGAGCAATAGAGATATACCAAGTAAGATCAGGGTTATTTAAAGGGGCTGAGGAGATATGGGAGAAGTGAGATATCAAGTCTTCTAATGTCTCATTGCAAGTGTGAATTGGAGGCTCAGCAGAATTAGGGATGAGGGTGGTGGGGTTAAGAGTAGAACAGCGTTCAAAAGAGAACTCGGGAGATTCTAGGAGGGTGGCGTGAATTAGTTGGATACGAGAAGATGATAGAAGAGCCATGGCCTTGTGTGAGAGTAAGTCCTTAAGGTCACGTGGTGAGCAAATGACCATGGGTATCCCAAAAGTAAGTTTTTTGCTTCTTGAGCGAGAAGTGTAGCTGCAGCCAGAACACGCAGGCAGGCTGGCCATCCTGTATGGTGGTATCCAGTTGTTTTGACAGAGAAGCAATGGGGACAAAGGAAGGGCCCTGCATCTGTCCTAAGACTCCTAGGACAATTGTATGTCTTTCAGTGTGTAGAGTATAAAGGACGAGAAATATCAGGCAGTGTTAAAGCTGGGGCCAAGAGAATAGCTTGTTTTAGAGCATTAAAGCCCGAACAGACATTTGACTTAAAAGTATTTGGCTCAAGAGGCTCCGAAAGATTGCACCGCCCCCTCCCCCCCCACCCCGCCCTTCCTAC